>VZTT01042246.1:0-28657 GCA_013400855.1 Buphagus erythrorhynchus | reverse complement strand
GCCCTCGCCGCCGCCGCGCCGCCGCCAGCAGGTAACCGTGCCCGCCGCAGCGCCAGCCGCGGAGCCGCCAGCACAGCCATATTTGATGGGGTTTTTTTGTCGCTCCGGAGGCGGCGGGAGAGCAGTTTCGTGCCGAAGGTCGCTGCCTAGTGGAAATAAGATAGTACGTCATTAACATGGCGCCAAGAGCCGCGCCGCTCGGTACGGGGCGAGGGGAGGCGGCCGAGTTGCGGCTCCGCTATCCCACAAGCAACTTGTGCGGGGCTGGGGCGGGCGGAGGCGGGAGGGGAGGCAGCGCTGCCGCCCGGCGCGGCCGGCCGGTGCCTGCTCCGGCTCCCTTTTTTGTTCCGCTGCGGGCAAGCGGGGACCGCGCAGCTCCCCAGGTGCAGCGGCCAAGTGAGCTGCCGGTGTTCCGTGCCATGCCGTGCCGTGCCTTACCGTGCCGCCGGCCCTGCGCCCCAGGCGTCGCTGCAGGCTGCGCCGCGGGGGCAGCGCGGGTATCGCCCGCCGCGGAAAGTAGGAAGCATTGGAGCAAGTTGGTAGCCAGATGGCAATGGCAGAGCGCAAGTCCTGCTCGGATACTGATGTGTAGGAAGGGGGTGGGGGAGAGCCATGGCCACTGTGTGTCAGCGTGTTACCCAGATGCCCATGAGACCCGTCGCCTCTCGCCGCGGGCGAGGAGCGGTGTGCGTGGGAGAGGAGGTGTTCGGTGTGCAGCAGCACCTTTGTTTCGACCCTTTACCCCCCCGTCGCACTTGGATTTGGCTTGTAGGGGTAAAAAAAAAAAAAAAAAAAAAAAAAAAAAAAGAAAAGCTTGTAAAGCATAGAAACTGCTCATCGGTGAAATTAAACAGAAGTTGCCGTTCGGAGCAGGAGAGCCGCAGCTGGTCAGCTGCCCGCTCGATGGGCGCCGGTGGGTGCTCGGCTGCAGCCGCGGAGCGCCGGGCTGTCAGAGCCGGCCCTGTCCCCCCCCCCCAGGCGGGTGCGCGGTGTCTCCTGCTGGAGAACAACTTGCCCGAGCCCCGAAGCGCACGTGTTTGAGTGGGAAAAGGCGGGGAAATGTGTGCGGCGCGGGGCGGCAGCGGGGCAGCGGCCGGCAGGTGCACGGCGACCCCGCCGCGCCCGGCCCCCGCCCCGGCTCCGGCTGCGGGAGGTGAAGCGGGAGCGGGGCGGGGGGCGCGCAGCGAACTTGGGCAGGACGTGGGGGGAACCCGGCCCCCTCCCGACACTCGTGCCCGGCACAGGCCGAGGGGCGAATCCGCGTGGCCGGGCCGGAGTTTGTGGGCGAGGGAGCGGAAAGACGGCCGGCGGTATTGGGGCGCGAACGTAACATCACAGGGGGAGCGGCGGCGAGCGCCCCAACTTGTTCGGGCGGCGGTCGAGGCAGCTCCGCGATTTGGCTCTTGCCTGCCCCGCTGCCTGGCGAGCGGGACGGAGCGGGGCTGCGGCATTTCTGTGTAACGGGCCGCTCTCCCTGGGGAGGTGAGTGCTGCTCCAGCCATCATTCCACTTGTTCCTGTTAGACAAAGCCACCCTGCCCGGCCCTGGGCTCGCGTAGTCGCCTGCTCCCAGGAGAATTTTGGTAGTGATTTTTTCTTTGGGTGGGGGGCGGGGGGGTGAATGTTTTTTTGTTTTGGTTTTATTTGTGGATTTTTTAATATTTATTTGCTTTTCCCTTCCCGTTCGCGCCCGCCCGTTCGTTCCCGATAGGATGGTTTTGGGAAGGGTGGAGGCAAAGGGTGTTTGTTTGTTTGCACCGCCTGCTGGTCGGTTTCCTGTGACAAGAGGTGATAACACAGTTTCCAGAACTGTCTGGGAGTGGGAGGAGAGACGGACACAGAAAACGAGCTCGTCTCCGAGCTGCCGCTCCATCCGCCGTCCCGTCCACCCCCTCCGCGGCAGCGTGGCCACGGGGGCGGGCGGGGAAGGTGCCGTGGCCGTTTTCGGCAGTGACAGGGCTCGGAGGGAGAGGCGGCGGAGCCGGGGGCACCAAGTTTGATTTGCAGCCGTGGCCGAGCGGATTGGTGCGGCCGGCGGCGGGGAGGAGCGGGAGCCGGGAGGGAGGAGAAGGAGGGGGCGAGCCGGGCTGCTTCCCATGGAAGCCGGCGGCCGTGCAGCTGGCCGGGAAGGTGCCACCCCCGCGGGGGAGGTGTAGCCCGGCGGCGCCCGGGCCGAGAGGCTGCTCCGTGACCTCAGCCGGCCGTGCCCTGGCGGCTCCGCGGCTGCCGCGGACCGCGGGCGGGCGCGGTGCGGGGCCGGAGCCGAGATGGGATCGCTGCGGGAGGAGGAGGATGAAGATGAGGAGAGCCGCCCTGAGCGGCACCCGGCCGGGCTGGAGCCGGCCGTGGGCGTGAGTGCCGCTGTGGAAGTGACTCCCGAAGGCTCGGCTCTCACCCTGCGGGGAGGTGGCTCCGATCCCGCAGCCCTGGGCGCGGCGCGGCGGCCGAGGCTCAGCGCACCTGCGAGCAGCGCCTGCCGCCGGCCAACTTCTTCTCCCGGCTCTCTCCGGCTCCCCAGCTGATCGCCTTATTCTGGGAAAGTTTGTTAGGTTCACCCGCAGGTGAGAGCCGGGGCATCCTGAGATCCGTCAGCCCCCCAGTAAAACAGGCCGTGGGTGACCTGGGCTGAGTGGGAGCACGTAGCTGTTAGGGAGTATCCAGAATTCTAGTAGGATTTAGCAACACATTGTAGTTCATGTTTTAATGTCAAAGGCTGAAGATGCTTTTATGCCAGCCCCATTTTTTAGAGAAAGATTTAGCTGTTATTTGGAATAATTTCCTTGTTAAGCAGGTGCTGTCTTTTAACTAAGTCAGAAGCTGCCCACACTTGCAAACCTAAAACCTTCATAAAAGTTGTGCCAAAATATGCTTGTTATGATTCTATTTCTAGAGGTTTCTCACACTCAGTGGGATATTGTTGAAACAGCAAGGATTGTATGTTTTAGTGGCAGGATTTTCCCTCTGGCTTCAGATACCAATTGCTCCCTACTTCTGAGCTATGTTTAATACATATGTCTAAAATAAAATAATAATAATAAACTCCCCATTCCTCTCACAGCTGCACATTTCCCTTCCAGCTTCTCTGGTTTCATTCCCAGTTCACAGAACCTAGTAAAAAAAAAAACTTCCAGTCTTTCCTCAAATGTTTCCTCCATGTGGTTAGTACTGCTTCTTCGTGCTCCTGTTTTCAGCTGGAGATGACCAAGCTGGTACCATTTCCTAGGTAGAAGAGATGAACTGCAACGAATGCAGGTTGGGTTGCATTAATTCATAGAGCTCAGTTTATGCATTGCTCAAGATTTTAGATGGTCAGTTTCACTCACTCACACAGTTTGGGAATAATTTGCTGCCACTGCTCAGGTAGTAAGGTAACATGATGGTCTGACTTGCACAGGTGCATAAATGAGCATGTGGGTTCCTGAGAAGTGTTGGGTTGATACGGCCAAATCGTGCTTCTCTCTTGCCTTGTGAAGTTTTGAATAGGTATGATGAATTGGCTAGAAATATTCCTTGTGGAGGACACTGTTGGCCTTGTTTGGCCAAGTACTTTGTTTTGTGAGACTTGGAGACTTTTCCTCCAGATTTAAGGTCTGTGGCTCTTTGCACTGTGGATGGTGCTCCATAATACTATAATATTTCATTTCAAAACTCTCCTTGTGTCCTTGTGACTATAAAATGCTGCTGTGAAAGCTTTTATGGAATTTTAAAGTTTCAGGTCGGTTTTAGGAATGCAGCTTATTTCTGATGTGCTTCCTTTTTTTGTTTTGTTTTGTTTTAGGTCTAGGGTAGAAGCAAAAAAGCTTCTTGTGATGTCAGGTGTCAGTGAAGAAGGGGTGGTGTTATAAATAAGCTATTTAAAAAGAGCCCAGTAATGGAAGCCAAATGTTTCCATCTTCTATCCATTTTTATTAAGCTGTGTCACACTTCACTTCCATTTGTACAATAGGTGTTCTGAAGCAATTTCTTGTGTACTAGAGATAATGAAGTCTTCATTTCATTGCAGTTAGTGGGTTACTTTCAGGAAAAGCCAGTTTTTCAGTTTTTCTTCAGGGTGTACATCTGTCATAATGCTGCTTTCTTCCCATTCTGTCTCTGCAGCTGTTCAGTGCAGTTTGTTATATTGACACCCGTTAACATGGTTACAGTTAATTGTCTGTCAGAGTTTGAATTATACACTCTTTTACCCAGGGGTTTATGCAGCCCTTCAAAATACTTCAGTAAGAATTGTGCTGTGGAAAACCTTTGACCTGAGGATGTAGATTTTTCCATGTATAATTTTTTTTTACAGTCTGGTTCTGTTTAGCTATTTGCATAACAAGGACTGACACACTTCACATCTTTCTCTTTGATTGCCTCTCTACTTGAGGTCAAAGTGAGTGAAGAACTATATGGGGTTCTTAACTGTGCACGTGCTATGTGGCACATGGGTGTATGTGTGTACATGCTGTTGTCCCAGTTTCATGGGGTAGTGTCTGGATTTCTGCTCTTTGCGTTTTTTACACTCTTATCAGTGCAACTCCTGGGACTCCTGTGTGGGAGAAAATAAGAAAGGTCTTGACATCACTGTCCAGTGAGGTCTTTGGGTTTTGTTGGTAATTTATCTCTTGGAGAGGTAAGGATAGTGTAGCATGTTAATGAACACTGCTAAAAATAGTGAATTTGCTGTACTATGTCAGATTGCTGAGTCTAACCTGTTGCACTGCATCTGTCATCAAATACTGGGAAGTGGACAGCAAAGTCTGTATGCCTACCTGCATCTAGTTATTTGTATAAATTTGGATGTTTGTTGCTCAGCTCCACAAGGATATGTAAATTCAAATGCTGTTTTGTGGCCTGACATTGATTGTATTGGATTACTTTCTAGTCATTTCATTTGCACAGCATTTACCAGTATTTTGAAAAAGGCTTCCCACGCTCTCCAAAATACAAAAGCCAGTTTCAGGTGGTGTCATTTTGCCTGCAAAACCAGTTTGAGCTAAGGCATCATCGAAGTCCAGAGTTGCAATCTTATGTTTAAAATTTGTATCTAATGGGTGAGTAAAACCCAGAGTTTAACTTCCAGAGAAAGCATGATTAAAAATGATGGAAAAGTGACTGGTGATGTTTCTGGAAAACAGAGCAGCACCTTCAGCCTCTGGAGCAGCATGGTAGGGCATATTACAAGCTGTTCTTGGCCTCAGCAGTGCTGCCCTGGTGTGCCCAGCTCATCTGAGGGTGACTGGGGACTATGAAGTCATGATCTCTGTCCCATTTGTGCCATTTCTCATGGTGGTGTGGTTGCATGAAGTGCTCTTGGATGCTTTGCTGCCTGTGGAATTGGAGTAACGTTGCCAGCGGAGTTGCGGCTGTTTCTCGAAAGCTGTGTTTGGCTGAAGGCTGGCAGTAGTCTGAGCCCAGTTTGGTTCCTCCCCAATAAATGGGTAGATGTTATACTGGAGTGCTCAGGAGAAAATGTGATCAGCGTGCTGTGTGTTGTTCTGACTGATTTCTGAAAGGATGGTTCTAACAAAAACAACCAGTTGTCTTTCAAGGAAATGAAACTGAAAGTTTACATACAAAAGTTGCTGACTTATTAAGAATTCACAGAAGCCACTGAAAACTGATAGAGAGTGGCTTGGTGATGCAGCCTTTGTCAGCTTAGGGTTGTTGGACTCTGTGGCAGCTTTTGAAATGCTGGGCTTTCTCTTCAGGTGAACAAACAGTGTGTTGGGCAAACTCCCTTTTGGGGCTGGTGTAAGAATTTGGGGAAAACAGGTGTAGAAATGTTGGATAGAAGATAAGGGTTCACTCACAAGCACTGCTTGGCTGACTGTGCCCTTGCTTCAGAGCACCGTTTGTTCTGCGAAGGGGTTTGGGAGTGGCGTGTGTGGGTGCAGTGGATGTTTTGTGGAAACTTCTGGGCTGGACAGCAATTACGTGATTGCACGCACTTGGGAGTTGAGCTCAGTCATCTGGGTGTCTCTTCCTGCCCTGCAAGTGTTGCAGGCTGGGGTGCATAGCTTTTACTCCTGGTATTAAAGCTGGCCTCAAATGTTTGACTGTTTTTATGCTTACATGTGAATTCTCTTTGCTTACAGGCATAGCAATCATAGTGTATGCCTGCTGGAGCAGGGAAAACTTGCAGTATCAGTTGGCATCTAATCATCACTATCCATAACCCATGTTTATTTTTAATATGCACTTTTTAGCATGTTTCTTGTGTGACTTTGAGTCACCCAGCACCTGACAGAAACCAGTAGCCTTTGAGGCAGAGGCACTGGGATACCCTTTTCCTCAGAAGAATTTCAATCTGCATGGTTGTAAGTCTTACTAGCTGCTCCAGCGCTACCTCTAGAACATGTGTTCTGAGCTGTGGATGCGAGCATCTGGTGGCAGCAGTTAAAAATTATTTTAGTGGTTGAAAAAAGCTGTTCTTCTAATGACAAAAGTTCCAGGGGGTTAATCTTAAAGAGTTTGAGTCCTGCTCTAAGAAGCCAAATGCTGTTTTTTCATCTGTGATTTAGCTCCCTGTAAACTCAGATTAGATTCAAAGATGGGAAAATGAGATCTCTTAGTTTTAACGCTTTTTTTTTTTTTCCCCACATGGATCTATAAAACAATCTCACAGGAGCTTCATCAAATGGGATATTTCTCTTAATGTTACTATTGAGAAGACAGGCTTTTCAGTGTGGCCAGCTTCAGATGCCTGACTAGAGTGGACAAGGAAATTAGCTGCCTTATCTAATACTCTGTACTCAGGAAAGTGGCTTCTGCTCTGGCTTATTTCCTGAAAAACTTTGGAGAGTGTTTTAACTGGGAGGTATGATTATCACTCTTTCCTTTAAACAACAACCAAAAAAAGAGATGCTCAGTTTGTTTTTTAAAGACGTGTGGTAGGAGGACGAAGGTTCCATCTCCTTCCTTATTTTTTTGAATTTGCAGAAAGCATGTTAGGAGAACATCAACTCAAAATGCACTTGTCCAGAAAGATGTGAAGGAGCAGAATTCCAAATTTTCTTGTTTGCTGCAAGTTCGCAGGCATATCTTAGTGTACATACTAAGTTACATACTTTGTTACTTTGGTTAACAGGGTATTATGCTTTTCAGACCATGTGGGAAATAAACCAGGAAGTGAGGATTTAATCTGCATGGTTACAAATTACACTTCTAAGATAGGACAATATTCCTGTATTTTCTTCTAAATTTTCTTTACTTTGTTTATGGGAGATTTTTCCTAAGTGAACATCTTCTTTTACATTGCTGTTGTTAATATGTGAACTAATAGAAAAAGTGATGGATATTCATCCCCCTACTTTTGGCATTGTAAGAACTAATTGATTTTTCAGTTGTGTCTTAGACTGTTTTGGATCTGCATTTTGGCTTTCTGTCTTTCTAAGTGATTGTATAGGAAGTTAGCTCTGGATCTCCTGCATTTATACCAGATCTGAATTCAGTGGGTTTTGATGGTCCTGGCTGGTCTGTGTATTTATGCACTGGCAGCATTTCCATCTCCCATACACACAAAGTTCTGGCCTGCTTCAGAGCAATTTTTGGAGAGAATTCTTCCAGCCCTGTAAGAGGCTGCCATTGATGATTCTTTATTCTCTGACATCAGGCACTGTGTATGAACTTCTACTCTATGACATGGTGACAAAAAGTCTGGGTGAGGTGAACCATTCAGATCTGTAGCGAGCAAAGTTTGCAGTTCAAAACTGTTACATGTTTCAATGACAGGTGTATTCAATCCCACTCAGAAAAGTCAGTCTGTGGGAGGAAGGCTTCCCCCAACTCTGTTTGCACATGTAATATTAAAAAGGAGGCAAACCTGCAATGCTCATGCTCTTAGAATTGTATTAAGTTCTCTGGAAGAGTCTCAGGTTCAGCTGCTTGTGACTTGCTAGTGGTGACAAAATGCTCAAAAATGCTAATTTCTTTTTAGATTAATTACTTCTGGAAGAGCAGATATTTTTGTGCTCTATTGTACATAGTGTCAGGCTTTGTTAGGCTTTTTGGATTTTCTTATTTTGGGAATCAGTCTTATAAATGTTGAAGGCATTATTGAATTTCTTACAATGAGCTGTGTTCTCAGTGAACAAAGTTGAAGCAGTTAATTCCTGCACTGAAGGACCAATGGAAAGAGTTTTGTTGAGAGGTTTTGAGGAAGTCCCAACTCACATGGAAATAAAGTTAGATTTCCTACACTTAGCTAGAAGCAAAAGAATATTTTGGCATGTGATCTCCAGTTCTTTGTGCAGAGGTAAGTGTGAGGGATTTGCTGCCAGCAGAGTGCCCAGACCTTGTTGATATCACGATTGATGTGTGGTAAGCCAAGACTCAGGGGTTTTGATGTGCATCTAGGGTCCTTGTCAGTTTAACTTATGGTGGATATGCCTTTCTGGACTTGTCTTGTCATGTTTTTTTCTGCTCTTCAACTTGTACTTTTTAATAGCTTTTTACATGTAAATAGTGACTAGCTATTTGCAGCTTCCTTGTTTTTTTCTGAAATTGGTTTCATTTCACAGGGAATACACGTGAAAATGTCAGCACCCTGAGAATAGCAGTTAAAAAGATTTGGAATTTTTGGCCTTTTTATCACAGGCCCATGTGCCCATGAATTTGGTATTGGCAGGAATCTGACAGTTTGGAGTAACCTCTGAATACTCATCTGAATAATCTTACTCCCAAAGAACAATTAGTGTTAGGCATGGTGCTAGAAATGTGCCTGCAGGAGGAAGTAACTCTCTCATCTTAGAGGGTGGTGCTTTCCAGGGCACAGATGATGCATGTTCAGTTAATCTGGGAAAACTGGGCTTGCTACTGCTGATGTTTCATTTTTTACATGTAAGTGGATGACTTTAATCTCCGATTTCGTAAACCTGGCACTTTAAACAGGAATAAAATTGCTCCAAAAATATATTAGCCAAAGTAAATATTTACACAAGCAGTAAAAACATTATTGTGTTGCAAATCTAGTGTCGGAATAGGCAGGGGAAGTTAAGCACATTGGCTGCCGATATTTAGTGATCTTAACACCTCTTAGGACAAAACGGAGTTTTTTGGTGGGGGGAAGCATCGGTGGGGTTGTCACTGCCACTTTCCAGCGTTGTTCACCTGTTCATATGATAACAGCCTGATTAAGCATCCTTGAGAGGTCGGCTGTTCATATTTCAGCTGCTGTTGGAGTTGTTTGTTTTCCTTTGTGTGCTGTAAATGCTCGCATGCCATCAGAAGCACAAGTTGATGACTGTGTGTTATTACCTGGGGTTAAGTGCTGTCTCATTGCTTCCCAGGCTGCCTGCTGTTTCCCGGGGAGATCATGAAACGACATCGGCTTCCTAGCAGCAGCGAGGACTCTGACGACAATGGCAGTAAGTGCTCCTTTGCTGCAGAGTGCAGGAGGTTATGAGTTGGAAAACGTGTTCTAATGCAGCGTTTCATGTGCCAGAGGCGTTTTGCATATTGGTTGAACTGCTAGGAATGTGTGTTGTAAGGATCTAGCTTTGAACTCAGTCATTCTGAGCACAGGTGGACAGTAGATCCAGGATCCCCCCCATTGAACTGACATGTAGCTTTAGTGAATAAGATAAAGCAAGAGCAAAAAGTCAGTGGTCATCTTTAAAATCTTGGCAAGCAGCATGATTTAACATTATAAGGACAGAGTGAGCATGGAGACATCTGCTGACATTGCCCATAGAAGTTTGCATAAGGATTTTAAAATTGCTTCAGTCTTCTCATACCCTTTTATGCAGTGGGAAAGTATAGTGCTTCAAGCTTAAGCAGAAAAGATTAACAGAGCATAAAAGTTGTTCTTCACTGCATTTGAAGATTTTCTTTGAGGAATTGCTTACAAGAATTTGAATTCAACAAATCACTAATTTGGATACAGAACATATTTATGTTTTTTAACTGTTTATGTACTGATGTAACTAGCATACACTGTGGTATCTCTCTGTCTTATATTTGGATTCCAGTGACTGATATATAATCTTTCATTTAAGCAGAAAAAAGAAGGGATGGGAGGGGAGAGACAAAATGTCAGTTTAGGGAATGTGCCCAGGTGTCTTATTTGCCCAAATGAGCAAGTAGGTTGCACTTGACAAAACTGCAGCTTAGCCAGTTGTCAGAGAGGTTTTCATGTTTTTAATTTGATCTATCTGGATGCACATCTTCAAACCTGAAGTTTTTTTGTTAAATTTCATTCTGAAAATGATTGGGGTGGTTTCCTAGGTGCTTTTGAAAGCTTCACTCTGAGAACTTATCCCTATGGTACACTGTGGCTCCACATAGGTGACTGCTTCACCTGCATGCATTCCTTAGGTGTGTCTGTGCTGCCTGGGAATCTGCTCAGGTATGGCCAAAGCTGCCTCTTTAAACACCCCTAGGCAAACTGTTGCTGAAATGAAGTTGTAAAGGTGAAGGGATTAGAGAAGGTAAGAGCTAGCAGGCTGATTAGGAGTTAATCCAAATAAGGATTGAGCAAAATCTGTTAGAAGTGAGGAATTTGGCTTGGTTTTGAAGAGCTACCTGCAGCTGGGGGATTTTGGAAAAAGAAACCCCAAACAAATCAGACATGTTTTTATTGGTTAGAAGTTTAGTTGTTGTTATTAAAATTGAAATCAGTGTGCTTCCTTAAAGATTATGTGCACTTCCCAGAAACAATGATGTGTTTTTATTTGTAAGATAAACAAGTAGCAGCAAACACGATGTCTTCTATTAGAATTTAGCTTCATCTCTTTTCATTCCCTGGCAACTTTATAAAATAGTGTTTCATATTAATAATAGTCTTTGTTTTCACTCCCTTAGCGTTTTTTTTAAGCCTTTGATCTCTTCATGTGCCTTGTGTAAAAGCTTTTACCAAATAAAATATGAAGCAGTTAATCTTGGAATTGAGGTTCTGAAATAGATAAAATTGACTGACCTGTTGCTGATTACAGTGCTTGTTTGTAATGTCATTTGAGTTATCAACATAGTGAATTATATTTTCCACAAAATCTATTCCATAGATCATTATATAAGAAAATGAGTTTGAGAAAGAAAAGGAAACCTTTTGCTCTTTTATGATCTATCTATTTTAAAGCCTGGTTATTGCAAATAACTTCGCTGAATAAATTGCATGGCAAAGGTAGTGAAATTTGAAGTGTTTTCAGGTATTATTTGAAATATATATCACTTCCTTTGCATTACACTTGTTTTTTTTCTTGATTATGTTTTATTTTTGCCTCCTGTTACCGGATGAATTCAGATATAGGTTCCTGCATATTCATTCTATTACTATATCAGAAGGATAAGTGTTATTAATCAGAAGCCCAGGTAATGTTTAATGAGGGGTCAGCACTTCCAAGGCTTTTTGTCATTCAGACTTGCCTGAAGAGAATGACTGACTTAGCTTAGGTTCTTTCCACTTTTCCTGTTACAGGAGATACCAGTGGTTCCTTGCAACTATGTTTGAATGTCAAGGGTGTCCCCTTACAGGTTTCACCTTCACAGGATCTCTCTTGCCTTTAGTAGAATTACTGATTACTCTTCACTATGTTTGTTTCTGTATTCTTACTTGGCCAATAGTATCTCTGATCCACTCTACTTGAAAGGGTAAGCAAGTTTCCCCCCGAAAAAATACAAAAATTTCTGTTGAGTTTTTGTGGTGTGCATTGAAGACTTCAGGTTTTTCACTAGCTTTGTTTCCTTCTCAGAGTTTCCAGAGGCTGACAGCAATTACATTTGACTATTTTGGGTGTTTGAAACAGACATCCTCTAACTGAAAAGTTGAAATTTTAGTGAACACCTGGTTGGAATCCTGTTGGCAGACACCTGCTTCCCTTTCAGTCAGTAATGCCTCTTGACCCTCCAGTGGACTTGTTGCATCATTATGAGCTCTATGGTCTTTGAGCTTAGGGCTCAGCCTTGCTCTCCCTCATCCTACAAGATGAGGATTGTGCCTCCAGCTGCTGCAGTTCTGCAGCTGAGTTTGCATACTGTGCTTTACTAGAATGTGATCAGGCATCTCAGGTTCATCATGAGGGTCACTGAGTAAATGTGTTTGGGATAACCTGAATGATGGTGTTTTTTGGGGCTAGGCTCCAGCATGTAAGCTTGTGCAGCCAGGAAGATATTTTGGCATGAAAAAAAAATGTGCATTTTATTCTCTTGAGCTCAGGAACCTGAATATTTGGAATGTAATAATAATGATGCCACTAATAATGGAATTTATTAAAAAAAAAGAAGGTTGTTTTCCACTGGATCACTGAGCTGAATCAGTTTCCTTGGTAGTCACAAGGAAACAAAGCTCATACCAAAGTGCTAAAAATACATTATTCTGGAGATACAGTAGTTCTTCAGAGGGAGAAAAAGGTGCTCTCATTTTGTGAGATGAAAGAAGGGAGAATGGCTCTCATTTAGGGGTGAAATACAGCAAAAAAGAAAGCTTAATAACATGGCTTCAGTCCTGGAGTATATGCATGTATTTACTGACTCATGTAAGATATTTTAGTGTGAATGGTTATGTTTTTTGCCGTATTTTAAAGCCTTGCATCTTAAAGGCAGCACACTTACTTTCCTCATCATTTCTTCTTTGCCCTCAGACTTGATTCTTTTCCTAAAGCTGAGCTCCCAAAAGTATTTATTTTATGTACTTCAACCTAACTACTAGAAATTGTTAAGCTGTGTCCTCTTAGAATCAAAATTCTAAATCCTCATTTCAACACAAAGCCTAAATAGCATATTTGAAGCACTGGGAAAGAGGTGTCAGTGCCAGTTTTGCCTGGCAGTTCTGCAGTTAGTCCCTGGACACCCGAGTGTGTTCTCAGGGATTTCATTTTCTGAAATTAGAGGTCACTTTTGAACATCTTACCCGTGAAATATAATTGAATGAAAAATGACTGCAGGCATTGCTCTGGATTTTGAACTTTTATCTAAATACAGAGGAATGGTGTTGAGAGAGGCTTGGGGAAGTGCTTAAGAGTTTTTGCTCCTGAAAGCTTTTCCTCTTTGGTCACCTGGCAGAGCTTGTTTGTTTCTGTGGCCTTCCAGATAATGTCATACAGCAACTATAATAGGCATTCATATTAGCTAGGCCCATCATAAAAGGCTTGTGATGTACCTGCTGCATTCTTCAAAGCCTGTGGAAAGGAAATCACCAATGTTTACTTCAAACCCATTACACTCCGGTTTTCTGGTGGCTGCCTAGGGTTTTGATAGTTTTTAAGCAAATTTTGTTACATTGCATTTCAGCTTGCTCCTCTGTTGCTAAACCTTCTCTTTATGTTCTGGAGTCTCACTCTAATGAAATATTTGATACTGAAGCTGTTTTAGCTTCCCTGCTCAGTGCTTGACACCTGACTTTTTAGCCTCGTTGGTCTGTAAATCTGCAAAGGTGGTTTGTGCTGAATATTCCATATGCTGTTTCCTGGTGAGATCAAGTTGTGCAGTGGAGGAGTTCCCATTTATAGCTTCAAGGCATTCCTTTTTGCATAAATTGGTTTGACATGTGGACAGCTTGTTTCTGAGAAAGGTCTGAAATTTGTGGACATTTGTCTAAGGGAAATTATGTGAAATCCAGGCACTCCTTGGTGTCAAAGAGAGTTTGTGTGTTGTTTTCCATGAGCAAGGAATCCAAAGCATGATTTTATTCAGATTTTACTTACTCCCATGATGCTTTTTTATTTATTCTTGGAGGGGTTATCAATTTATCATACTCCTACATGCAGAGTGTCCGAGAGAAGAACTGAAGACGCTTGCAGGTGAAAAATACTTCCAAGATTTACAGAGTTTCACGTGAGTTCTGAGAAATGAAAGATTTAATACCTATGGATTATGGAATAGAGTTCTGTAATTTAGGCAGGCCCTTATTCCATCATTGCTAAACAAATGTTATTTTAAAGTTAAACGAATTTTGCCAATATCCATTGCGCTGACTGAATGACAGGGATCTTAGATTTAGAAAGGGCTTTGAATCCCAGTGGATTCCTGCAGTGTTTGAGATGGATCCCAGAGTGCCTTTACAAAGGTTACTGAGTACATAACCTTGGGGGTGTGTGTCATTTACTGTAGAATTGCAGCCGCTGCTGGCCTGAAATGCGGTGCTTGCATGTACAGAGCTTTGTGAAAAGGAAGTGAGGAACATTTTTTTGTTTCTCATTTGAACTGTCTGGGAGGTAAGGGATGGTGACTAAACAACAAAATGTAACGTAGTTACAATGCTCAGAATTTGGGCAAAGCAGCAAGTGTAGTGCTCACTATGTGCCTTTGAAAAAGGGTTGGTGAGTGAAGACGGATGGTAAGAATGAGCATCTTACTTGAAGGTTAATCTCAGAGTGGGGCAGAGTGGCTTGTGGTGAAGTTGCTGGAGCAATCTGGAGGAGTGATTTGAAAGGCTTGTCTTGGCTGATAGGGTATAACATTTAAAGAAGGGCCTTCCCATAATGATCACCATCGTTTGACAGGAAAAAAAGATTTGACAGGAGGAAAAGTGCAAGGAAAACCACAGCTCTGGACATGAGGAGAGCAGACTGCAAAGCTGCTCAGGGAACTAGTAAGTAGAGTGCCCTGGGAAAATGTTTTTGTGAGTGCTGGGTTCCATTGGTGCTTGTCAGTTTTTAAACACCACCTCCTAAGGGCACAGGAGCAGGCAATTCCTAAATGTTGCAAGTCAAGCAGGCAAGCCAGAAGGCTGGCAGGGCTGAACAGGGGTGTCCTCATGGATGTAAGGCAAAAAAAGAAGGTGCATTCCCAGTACAATCAAGGTTAGGTGATATGGGAAGAACACAGAGATGCTGTTTGCCACTGTAGGGAGAAATTCATGTGGCCAAAGCTCACTTGGAGTTGAAGGTGGCCAGAAATGTGGGGAACAATAAGAAGAGTTTTATTAAATACATTAATGGCAAAAGGCACCACACAGCTGGACAGTTGTGTTACATGATGGGCGAGCAACTGGCTCATGGGCTGGGCACAAAGGATTATAGGGAATGGGGACATCAGCTGGTGTCCAGGTTCTGCAGGGCTCCCTCCTTGCCCTGTGCTCTTCAATGTCTTCCTAAATGACCTGGACACAAAACTGGAAGGAATACTAAGTAAGTTTACTGGTGACACTAAATTAGGAGGTGCTGTCGACTCCCTTGAGGGCAAAGAGGCCCTGTAGAGACCTCAGCAAATAAGAGAGATGAGCAATCACCAACCATATGAAAGTCTGTAAGGACAAGTGCAGGATTCTGCCCCTGGGAGGGGACAGTCTGGGATGTACACACAGATTGGGCAATGAGAGGCTGGAGAGCATTGCTGTGCAAAGGGACCTGGGGGCTCTGGTCCATGGAAAGGTGAATGTGAGCAGCAGTGCCCTGGCAGCCAGGAGGGCAACCCTGTCCTGGGGGCATCAGGGACAGCATCACAGCCAGGCAGGGAAGGGGATTGCCCTGCTCTGCTCTATGCTGGAATGGTCTCACCTGGAGTGGTGGGGGCAGTTTGGGGTGCCACAATATAAAAAGGACATTAAGCCATTAGAAATCATCCAGAGAAGGGCCACAAGGATGGTGATGGGCATTGAAGGGAAGCTGGATGAGGAGTGGCTGAGGTCACTTGGTCTGTTCAGCCTGGAGAAGACTGAGGGGAGACATTGTGGTCTTCAACATCCTTGTGAGGGGAAGCAGAGGGGCAGGCACAGATCTCTTCACTCTCATGACCAGGGACAGGACTCAAGAAAATGGCATGAAGTGAACCAGGGAGGTTTAGGTTGGATATTAGGAAAGGGTTTTTCACCCAAAGAGTGGTTGAGCGCTGGAACAGGCTCCCCAGGGCAGTGGTCACAGCACCAACCCGACTGAGTTCACAAAGCATTTGAACAATGCTCTCAGGCTCATGATGTGGCTTCTGGGGCTGGTCCTGTGCAGGGCCAGGAGTTGGACTCCATGATCCCAATGGGTCCTTTCTAACTCCACACATTCTGTGATACCTGATTCATTTTTTGGAGAGGCACATTCATTATTCTTTACAAGACTGCTAGATTGAGTACACCTAAGTCCACTGGATTTTTAAAGCCTTGACAACATCATGTTATCAGCCTGTGAATGGGAGGTGCTCAAATTGACTTTGACAACCTGTAGTAAACTTGAGTTAAAACTGTTTACTTGAGTTAAAATTGTTATGGTAAAACACGGCTACCATGGGAATTGGTCTGGGGAGCTCGAGGGGCACTTGGAACAAGATGAGATCTAGGAATTCCTGACTGTTGTAAGAGTGACTTGTGCCTGTGCATGGTTATGTGTGTGTTCTGTGAGATGATAAAACTCAAGTATGTGCTACTGAGGAAAGGGGTGACAGGCAGGAACTTGTGTTAAAGTGGCAGGGAGCTGCAGGGATGGTTCATTATGTGTGTCAGAGACTGAGCAATTGTGCTGTGGTGTTGTAAAGCACTGCAGAGATCGTATGGATTGACACATTGTTCAGCAGCTGCAACTGGGGAGTCGTCAACTGATAGTAAATTTCAAGTAGCATTGCTGTTGACAAGAGATAAAAGGCTATTGCTTCTTCTGTTTTGATCTTGAATGAGATTAGTGTATAATAATATGCTATAAAGATAAGGAAGATAGATGGGCAAACTCTCCAGCAGCAGAGAAGTCAGAAAGGAAATTTGACTATATGAAATGGTGTCTTAGGTTGTGTTTGCTTGTATGCTGCTTTCTCTGTGATAAGGCCTGAAGACTTCTGGCCAGCCAGCTCTTTCTGTACGTGACATAATGGAAACTGCCCACAGAGTAGTTTGCTTCCCGTTTGCTTTGTGCTGGAATTTGAGTCCAAGCATGGAGATGTTTCTAAGTGGCACGGAGCCCCTGCTGTAAGGATTTGGGGGCCAGGCACTAAATGGGGAGACTGAGCACCTCTGTTTTCTCCTCTTTCTGACAGCATTGACAGTGGCATCTACTTGGTCTTAGAGTGAGCTGCAGAGCAGCATGGGCATCTGGAAAGGCTGGTGTTAAGCAGAAGTGACAGCCAGACATGGATCTGTGTCAGGGCTGCTTTGCTCTGTTGTGCTGCCTGCTGTAGTGGGATAGCAGGAGTGTATTTATGGTGGGAGAAGTGCTTGCAGTGATCCGAGCCTTTGAAGTGTTCAGAGGCTGTAGCAGCAGGTAGTTCTCCAGGGACACAGCTGGATGCCTCACAGGTGGCTTTACAACAACCTTGTGCATGATACCTAATAGCTCAGACTTCTCTGCTCATGCTGAGCAGTGTATTAGTTGTGGGGTAGAATTCCCCAAGGG
Source organism: Buphagus erythrorhynchus (assembly GCA_013400855.1). NCBI lineage: Eukaryota > Metazoa > Chordata > Aves > Passeriformes > Sturnidae > Buphagus > Buphagus erythrorhynchus. Next base: position 11,433 of record VZTT01042246.1, on the reverse strand, counting down.
TTTGAATTGTTTTATTGGTTCCAAGCAATTTTCTGTTTTGATGGGATTTTTTTTTTTTTTTTTGGAATGAAAACGTATTCTTGACAGATCATTTAATAAAATGATGCAGTTAAAATTGATTAAGTTTTTCCTTTTGGGAAGTGTGTGCTCTTCACAAGTGGGGAAAAAGAATGCACGCTCCTTGATTGCTTTCTTTTATTATCAGGAGGCGTGTGTGTTACATACACCCTGTGGCAGTATTATAAGAACACTGTATTTACAGTGTGAAGTGTTCATAGCAGCCTTGGGGAACAGAAAAAATTCCTATTTGAGTGTGAGAAGTCCTTTGCATCACCGGTGGTGTGCAAGAGCTCTGCCTCCCTTGCTAAGGATTACACCTTTTTCGTGGTTTGGGATTTCTTTTTGCTTTTTATCCTTAAGTAGATAAATGCAAAAGGAAAACTAAGAGCATGTAATAGGAGTATGATCCCTCTCCTGCTGTTCTCAGTGATGAAATCCTTTTAAAACACATAAACACCTTGGTCATCTGAAAGAATCTGAACTGTAAAAGAATTCAAATGATCTTGGTCTCTCTCCCAGAGTGATGATGCACAGTAGGCTACTGTGTTCATCCTAGACTTGCCGTGATCATGTAACACTTAATAAGATACCTTTTTTCTCTGATGTCTAATGATGATGGAAATGCATGTTTTGGATGTGTTTATTTGGCTTCGTGCCTTGGAGTTGTGTATTTTTCATATTTACTGTTTGTCACATGGCTTATGGTAGCATGGGCTCTCTTAACATCTCACTGTTTTTCCATCTGCTGTGAAACTCATTCTTCCCATGAGGTATATATTGGTATCTTATAGAACTTTTATATCTTCCAAATCCCAGTGATTCAGACTTGCCTTGTGACTTTTTAAAATTTTAATTTTATTTTACCATAACTGAGTTTAACTCTTGTCTGGATCTTCAGTTGTTTTTCTAGTCTTGGTGATCCTAATCCAGTTTGGGACTAGAGCTAGTACTCAGAAAACTTGATGAACACAGTGATTTCGGATACTTAATGAAAGGGAATTACTTTGGTGAAGTGTCTGGAATCTTTCTGAAATAACTCAACTAGGTTCATGTGCTTATTATAGTACAGAAGAGCTGTTTTGAACCCGTGTTTTGACCAGAGTAGATCCTGCCTTCTGTATAATCCAGAAATGGTTCTTTCTTCATGCACTCAGATGTACAAATCAGATCATTAACCACTGAAGTAGGTGTAATGGGCTGTGAATTTCTGCCTTCAGTGAGGTCCCTTTTCTCGATTAGGTATGAAAATATGGAAAGGATGCTTAATAGACAAATAACATCCTTAATTTTCCTCCTGCACTTTTATTGGGGTTGGCAGAGTGGGTGGATTGCTTATTAATGAGAGCAGTTTTGGGGAATTCAGTGACTTGGGCTTGGCACTGGTGAAGACAGTGACATTTTACCATTAGCTTTGATGGAAGCAGAGTTGAAACTCTCATTTGGGATTTCAAAAGTAGTTAGATCCGATACTGTTATGGGCTGGATATTTTGCTGTCATTTGGCTGGCTCCTTCAATTTCTTACTTTCTTGTCTAAGCAGTGGGGCTGGTTTGAATCTATGAATTCAAGGCTTATAGTCTGGCTTTGTTTATTCAGTGAGTAAATGTTTTCCCTATTGACGTGAAGCCCTTGCCAAAGGTCGTCTGTTAGCTGCAGTGTGCAGTAAAACCTCAGTCCCATGAGGAATTCTTCCACCCTTTTCTCCTAGTATTTTAGAGTTTACTCTGCTCAGAAAAATCCAACAGCCTCTTCAGTAACAGTGTTTCCACTGTGTGTTCACCAATTTTGTGTGCAAGGAAGCAGCTATTACAGAACTACCTGAGAAACTTTCTGTCCTTATTCAGTGCAGTGAGGTAGTTGGCATGGAAAAAACACTCATAACAGATCCTGAGGAAGGCTGCTTGTGTTTAACTTGTCTCTTACGCATGGAAATTCTACGTAGTGTGCTTTCATATAGCACTTAAAAAATCATTTAAAGTGAAGCTCTTGTAGCTCTGATGATAACAGTTACCCTTTTGTGGAACATGGAACAGTTAATTAATCCAGTGACCAAACCCTTGTGTACATGGATGTAGAAGTGTGCATTTAAGACACTTGTTCTGATGTGTAAGATGACACAGTGAAGAAATGGAGATGGGTGATATGCCAGGGATTGTCTTACTCCTCACCTTTGTAGCTGCTTTGTGGCATGAGAGAGACCTGGAAAAACTTGCCCATACTCTTTTTTAATTCAATTTATAATAAGCTGTCGTCAGAGCTGAATTAAAGAACACTGGTAAGGACCCAGAAGTACATCACACTGCCACTACATGCTTGCCTTACTTGGGAACAACTGTGTTAAAGCCTTTGGACTCATGAGCTCATGTCTCAGAGAAACTGGAATCAAACACACCTTGCCAATACAGCTTGTTGTTCCTAATTCTTTCTCTTGTGTGCAGGCTCTCTCTCTCTCCCAGGTCCAACAGTGTACACAACCACTCAGATCCACAAATTAATGGGAAATTTCCAGGTGCTGACTTGGTGGTGCAGTGGTTTAACTTGCTGAACACCTCAGTGGCAGCTAGTTGGTCAGATATTAATGTCTTGCCAATGGAAAATATCAGAACCCATGAGAACTGAATACTAATCTGTGTGGCTGTGTATATGGTCTGTGTCTTCTAGGGAGGCTGTTGATTAAAGAAATCACATCTGTCTGAGTGTTAAAATGTTAATATTTACATTGCTGCATTACAGGAAATAAATCTGGATGTTTTTTGTCATGCATTTTAGCTGTATATCTCACAGGTTTTGTGATGGATTTTACTTATTCCCTTCTGACCTTAAGCAGAGTTTGGGGATGGTCCGATAGGATCCTCACAAGAAGTTCATACTCCTTGTGTTTCTTTTTCAGTTTTCAAGGGAACATTTAAATGGAATGGTAGTTAAATGATCTTGGGAGTCTGGTTTTTCTCACAGATTAATAAATGGCAGTCTGTTACTATTTTTCTTTCTTTTTCTTCTTTTTTTCCCTTCATAGAAAGAAGGAAGAGTGCCAATAACTTCACCATCTTTTATATTAGAACACTAACATTTGCTTAAAATGATCCTCTCTATATTATTACCTCAGGAGATATGATTTTTAGCTATTTGCTGGGAACATTGCTTCAATTTTGACCATTATGCATATTCTGTATAATGTCTGCTATTCATTGCTGTGTTCCAGAGAGGTTTTATTGGGGCAGATTCCTCAATGTATCACTAACTGAAAAGAGAAAATGGATAACTAAAACATTATGAATTCAGTCATATCTTTCCAGTGAAAACCTTGGACAGTTACTTCACTTCTAAAATTATTTATTTTATTTTTAATAGAGAGCTTATCCCACCCTGTGCTTTTGAACAGGGCTTTCTGCTCCTCGAGAGGTTTCTGTGGGCTGGTGTGAGATGGTGCTGCTCTTACAGACTGAAGCCTTACCTTTTTTATTCCTACCATGTTTGTGCACAGACAGTGAGGGAATGAGCAGTGTGGGAAGGTCTTTGCATCAGTTTGCTTCCATTTGTCTACAATTAATGTCCAGATTTGCAAATTCTGAGATAATGACATAGGTCTTAGCTTTCTTATCAAATAGACCTAGTACAAGTTCGTCATCTCTGCAACCCAGAAAGATTTATTGGTACTTTTTTTTTCCCATTACTGCTGTGTAGTTGGCAGTGGAAAATACCTGCTGTACCTGTAAATCTTACTTGTTGAAATTAGTTGATTTGCACAGGTATAATACATTCTGGTGTCAAAGCACTATCTTGTCAAAGGAGTGCAGATTCTTTCTCTTTTTCCTTTCCTTCTGTTACAATATTTCTGAAAGCTGACAGAGACTCTGTCAAACGGTTTCAAGGCAAAAAGGTATAATTTGTTTGGAATGTAGTGAATAATTATGCAGACAAAAGTTGTACAACCACACTGGGAGATTTGCTTGGGAGAAGAAACAACAGCTTGTTCTGTGGGCTCTGCTCTGTGTGTGTGGCAGCATGCTTCATTTTGCAGAGGCTTACACCAGCAGAAATCAGGTAACCAGTGTAGGTATCTGGGACATTAACTTCAAAGAGTACATCCCAGGCTATTGGCAGAGCTCCTGGTCAGTTATTAATCTGCAGGAAGTCATTTATTGATGCTCAGGGGGAAGGATGCTATGAAGTGGCTTTTTTCAAATGCTGGGTGGAAGGCAGGTAAGTGCAGTGCAGCCAGTACAGGCACACCTCAGTTAGGAAATGAGAAACAAAACAGACCCAGGAGAGTGATCACAGGAATTTAGGATTGAGTGGCTTTTATTTTCTGGTTCATTTTGGAAGAATTTCCTGGAGGTTTGTCTCAGAAGCCTGCAAGTTATCATTTCTGCATCCTAGGTCTGTCTACCTGGTCCCAGCATTCCCGATCTCAGCGTCGTAGGACTTCGTGTTCCAGAGATGAAGACCGGAAACCTTCTGAGGTATTTCTGGAATTTGACTTGCATTTTGTTACATCTGTCAAAGTACCTGTACACACAATATATACATGCGTGTTTTCTGGTAAGGGGTCAAATTTTTCTGATTTACATTTTTTTCTTTTTATTTATTTATTTTTTTGCTACATTTTGGCTGGCACATACCTCCCCTCCCTCACCCCTTCCTCCCCTCTCCCCCTGCCCCTGAAGATTAGAGAGTTCAGCTGTTGGCACAGCTACTGCCAGCACCAGTTTCTATCTGTGAATTTTGTTGTAGTCTGACACCCATTCAGCTTAGCTGCAGAGTCTTTCTTATGCTATTTTAGGCATCAGGGTTTATTTGCAGCTTGATTTGTGAGCAGTAGAAATTTACATTAGGTGCATTTATTTCATAGTTTGTATTGGGGCTTGGTGTGTGTGATCTTTGCTAAAGTGCTTGCCAAACTAGAAATCTGCTTCCTGACAGTTCTGTCTAGTCTAGTGCTTTGAAGAAATACTATCAGGGGAGATAAAAATCTTTGAACTTTCCAGGTTGGATCAGCTGTTAGTAACACACAAAAATGTAATCCATTTCTTTGGAAATGTTCTTGCTGAATCTTCCTGTCTTCAGGCAAAATACTACACTGCAGACTTTGTAGAAGCTGCAAAGAAAGGATTAGCTCTGGGAGATGGAATTTCTCATTTATTGTACTTGCCCAGTACATGTGTTCCTTACACATTAGTGAGTGGTGTTGAGGAAAAACTGGTTTATTAATCTTCATAATGACAGTGTACCTAAGTCTCAGAGAAGAGTTTTCACAAGGAGAATCCCATTCATTATTCAGTGTGAACTATGCCCAGTACTGATGGTTTCCAAACTCCTTTGATTGTTGGCTATTAAAAACTTTTTTTTTTTTGTGGATGTGGAGCTCCCTGGTGAATTTATTCTTGTTAGCAATAGCTTGTTTTCCTCAGTTACTTTTTGTGCCTCCCTTAGAAGCAGCCCCTTATACCTGCTTTTGAGAACTACCTCGTGGAAGACTGTTGAGAAATTACCTGCCATAATTAGGAGTCTTGCTGTTGGTTTTTTTTGTGTGCTTCTGTTTTCTTCTCTCCCTTACCTTGCTTTTGCTGTCAGAATCTTTGCAGTTGTGTGGTGTTCTCAGGTGTTTTCTGAGTGTGGATGAACTTCTCTTGTGCTCCCCTTTAGCTCTGCTCCACAGCCTTTCCTCCCGTGCATTGTCCCCGCTGGCCGCAGCGGGAGAAGTGCGCTGGCAGGAAAGCGACACTCGGAAACTCCCCGGGTGAAATCCTGGGCTCATTGAACTTGGTGGCAAAATTCCCACTGACTTCAGTGTGGCCAGGGTTTCACCCTTTAGCTTTGAAGTGTTCAGTGCTTCTGAGAGCCAGCACTTCTGTAAGCTCTGCTTTCCTCCAGGCGCTCTGATTGCATCAGCAGCTAGAGCAGAAAGAATGGTGTCATGGGGCCAGTGGCCTGGGAAGGAGTTTCTTGGCTGTCAGGTGCTGCATTAGCTTTGCTTCTGAGGGAGTCTTGTGACAAATTTATCCAAGAGCCTGAGTTATTTTGGCTCTGAGATTGAGCAAGGTTTGTGTCCCATTTTATATTTTTAGTCTTGCTTTAATTTGGCTTTTGATTGCTTTAAGTCAAATCACTTAAAAGTGCAGAATCCCCTGGCCAGCTGTGCTTGTTTGTTTTGTGAGCCCATTTACTTTGTGGCTTACTTTTCATTTCGTGATTGAAGCCTCATAGGACTTGTAATTGAATTGTTTTAAACATTTCATTATATTTCATTACCAGCATTCACCCTGCTCTTCATATGACAATCTTTTTCTTTACTTTTTAATGTTGGCAGTTTTTCTGAACATGTCAAGACAAGTGTTAAGAAAAATGTCATGATTTTATGCTATTTTAATGACAAAGCCAGAGTAGAAACAGAAACATATGTAGACAGTGGGACAGTATGTGTGTGTTGGGAGGGAGGAGAGGTTTCGAGATGTGCAGTGTGGCAAGGCAAATCACACTTGAGAACATTCTCAGAAGTGTAAATAGCCATCAGATACACTAAAATACTTCCCAAAAATCCGGAGGTTTTCAGGTGTGTGAGTAGTGGGTGACAGAAGTGGCTGCCTTGGGTAGCTCTCTGTGTACATCTCTTCTGCCTCAGCCACACGCAGCAGCACACTGGGGCTGAGCTAACAGCACGACCATTAGCTTGGGGCTGGGAGGATGGGTCACTTTGTCCCCTTAGCAGCCTCATAAGGGAGTCTTGGAGCACTGCCCTGAAAATCCAGAGTCTTTTCTTCTCTAGCTGCAGCATGGGGCTCTATGGATGTTGTTTCTGACCACCACAGACTGAGAAGTCTGCAGGGGGCTCTAGCTGTTGTATTCTTGTCCTGGTGGTACTTACTTTCTGTCACCTGGCTGCTTTTTAACCCTTTCCTTTGAGGCATGAAGTAGTTAGAAATTAGTGTTGTGGAGGTGAGGAGGGCCTTGCCTTTTGTGGAAAGGGCTGGAACTCATGTCAGCAAGTGCAGGCTTGTAGTTGGAATGCCTGTGATAGCAGCACTTGGCTTTCTGCAACGCCAACAGGCTGAAGCTGCAACAGCAGTGCCACAGCAGGCCTGCCACAGGAGTGAATCCTTTTTTATTTCATTCTGTGGCTTGTTGAAGACAGCATGGCTGCTTGTTCATGGCTGCTAGCCCACAGGTTGCCAAGCATCCTGCTGCCTTCAGAGCTGGATGCCTTTACAAAGGCAAAGGAGAATTACAACTGTGACACAGAGGTGTCTGTAGCTGATTGAATAAATACCTGTGCTGAACAGGGAGCTGCCACCAGAATTCCAGTTTGGGTTTTATTTTTCTATCTTTTGGGTTATTTTAATAAGTACTTGCACAAAAAGTCATCTCCTTAGAATTTCCTCTTGTGGCTGGTCATGGTGGAGTCACGCCTTGACTTCTACCACAGGGAGTTTCTAGAATGTCTTGGTATGAGTCAGAGCTCCAATAATTAAAAGAAAATAAATTAAAAAAAAAATCCAAAAACCTTGGGAGCGAAAATGAATCTTCCTTGTGCTGCTGTTTTACAACTCAGAGCTCCTGCAGCTTTTATTGCATCAATATGGAGGTGAAAGTGGGTAACACCTTTTAGAACAAGTCTCCAATGCAGGAGGAGTGCCAGGACCTGCAGTGCAGTTAGGTGAAAGTCATCCTGTCAGTATTTGTGCCTTCAGCCACCCCTTTCCCTGCCATGAAGCTAAACCCTGTTGTGCAGTGGGCTGGGCTAGTGCACTGGTGGTACAGTGACCTTGTTCCACACTGTGCTCCATGGTTACCCTGAAGCTGTGAATCGTAGAGTGTCAATATCAAATGTCAGTGTCTCTATTTTTCTCTCTTGGTCACTCTCTTTGCAGGTGTTCAGAACGGACCTGATCACTGCCATGAAGTTACATGACTCCTTCCAGCTGAACCCTGATGAATACTATGTGCTGGCAGATCCCTGGAGGCAGGAGTGGGAAAAGGGAGTTCAGGTGCCAGTTAGCCCAGGGACCATCCCAGAACCAGTAGCCAGGTATAATTTGGAGGAATGTGAACACACACACACATTTGTGCTAGCAGCTTATGTCTACATTGCCTTGGCTTCCTGAGCTTTATTGCACAGTGCCTAGCTAGGAAGGTCTTGATTCTCAGAGATGAAGAGCAACCTGCCTCACCTTTTGGAATGGTCAGAGAGGTCAAGAGTCAGGCCTGTTCTGCCCATGTGAAATACAAATGTCAGAGAACTGTTTTTGGCAATACGCTAGCATGGAGTCTGATGACAGAACCTTAAAAATAGCTTCTATTTTTAAGCCAGACTTGAGCTCACTTATCATTTCTGGAAGAGCCCTTGTCTAGCATTCCCTCTGCTTATTTCCAAGCCATAGGAACTTTTCAAGGAACAGTTGGACCAATCAGGCTTAAGGGCTAGAGAAGACACAGCATTTATTTTGTTTTTGTACTTTTTTTTGTGGTTTATTTTATTAACCTAAGGAATTGATTGTACAACATTTCAACTGTTTTAAGAACCATCCAGATGTTCATGTAACTAAATAATGTGAGATTTTCTAGCTCTTATCCAAAACCCCCTTATTTTCCTTGCCATGTTTCTTACACTTAGATACTATTTCCTGTTTCAAATTAAAAACTGCAGTTCTAAGGGCAGGAGTGTGCTGCAGCCCATTTTATGCTTACTTGGGATTGTAGAAAATAAGAGGAAGGATTTTTGCCATTTAATTATTCAAGATCTCTGCTCTCTGCTCTGCAGTTTAGGACATGGGAACATACCCTGTCCCTGTTCCACACTCACCTGTCCCTGGAGAGGCACACACACAGTGCATGTGCACTCACATTGCCTGCTCCTCACTGATTCCTCTGTTAGCATCTCCCAAGGCTGTGGGAGGGCCAGGACACAGCAGAGCAGAGGAAAAACCTCTCAGGGGATCACCACCCTGTGTTTGTCAGGGAGGTGCTTTGGTAGCTATAGCAGGTCCAAGTACTCACTTAGGAGAGAGCTATTCTCTGCCAAAGGCCAGTAGAGATGTTGCTCCAAATTTAAGATGGTAAAAGACAGGGAAATAAAGGCATCATGGTTGTAGGTATTGACACAGCAGGCACCACTCCTTGTTTTCTGCTGAGCTATTTTGTGTAGTCCTACTGCTGAGCACCTGCTGGTCAGAGGGGCCCATTGATGCTTGATAATTGTCCTCACAAAACACTCAGAGAGCCCTGCCCTGGTGCTATTGGAGTGCAGGAACGGCTCTGTGCCTGACTTTGGGAGGGAAGGGAGGGTGTTCTGTACATGGAATAAGCCATAGACAGATCCTAGTGTAGGATAGAAGCCAAGGCTGTGCAGGGAGCTGGTGCTGGTAAGTAACATAACAGTGAATAAAAGGTGTGGCCTGGTAGTGAGGGCAGAGGAGCAGGAGAAAGGAGCGAGGCTTTGTGGAGATTCACTGTAAACACGTGGTCAGTTGGACAGTTCAGCTGAATGGCTTTCAGCGTGTAGTAAGGGCTGCCTTTTTTTTACTTCTTTCTAGCACAGAAATAAAGCCAGGAAAGGGAGTTGTTTTGAGGTCAGAGTCACTGTGCTTGTTTCCTCTGTGCCACTACTGTGGCAGGGTGCTGCCCAGAGGTTACAATTTCCACAGAGAGGTGCTCAGGAAGGAATTTATGATAAAGAAGATTTGGAGAGCAGTGCCCAGTTTAAAGTACATTCTGTGTGAAGACACAGTAGTCTGTAACATTTGAACACTGTTCAATATGACCAGAAACAGTTTGGGCAGTGCAGTTAGACTGGCAAGGTCATTCACATTTGTATTTTTCACAGCACCTCAGAAGCTCCAAATTCAGCATTTGGCTCTTGCTCACCATTTCTCGTTGTCTGAAATAACATAGAAGAGGGGAAGCTTTAGGGATGTGCAAGACTGCAATAGGTAGAGGATTTACAGAGATCTGTTTGTGCAAAGACAGCAGTGGCAGATCAGGGTTTCTGCTAGGAGTTAACATGATGGACCTCAGATAGGGGCAGGATAGAGTTGGGATAAGGAGGCTGTCCTGCTCCTTGTGGAGCTTAGGCTGTTCCCAGCAGAGAGTTGTGGCAACACAACTGTGTTGCAATCTCCTCCCTTGTAGCACTAGCACCCCAACAAATCATCTCCAGTGGTAGTGCAGGAGGCAGGCATTTGGCAGTGTCGCCTGTTGCTCCTGGAGGTACCAGGGTTGTGTTGTGAAGCAGGTTTGATCCAAGCTCAATTTCAGTGTGTGCTGTTAACTAAGAGAAAGGGCAATGTCCTCTACTGAGACAGCCAGAAATACTTATTTTTCCCTTGAATGTTCGTGTGATCAGTATTTTAGTTAAACAGGTTGATTTTAAAAAAGTCTTAAACCAGAGTTTAATGTGTGTATATATGGCAGCCACTATGAAAATGCAGCATCCCTGCTTTGGCTTTAAACAAGTGTGAATTTCAGGTAAGAGTAAGCACAGCTCTGTTCTCTAATATTTAATTTTATTTAGAATTCTGACAATGAATTTGATTTCTAGACAACTCCAGTTAAGTTCTTACAATACCACCAGTCAGTTATGGAAGTGCATGGAGCTTTTTTCCCATCCCAGTGGTGCCAGGTGATTGCTGGGATGGTTAAGGTGGCTGCTGCTGGTGCTTGTTAGTCTCTTAGAGCAAAGCATTTTGAATTCTCTAGAGCTGAGCCTCTCAGGCACTCGTCATGCCTGCCTGCCTGTCTGTTTCAGAGTGGTGTCGGAGACCAAAGCCGTCACCTTCACACGGCCCAGGAAATACATCGTGTCCTCGGGCGCGGAGCCTCCGGAGCTGGGCTACGTGGACATCCGCACCCTGGCAGACAGCATGTGCCGCTACGACCTCAACGACGTGGATGTAGCATGGCTGCAGCTGGCCAATGAAGAGTTCAAAGAAATGGGTGAGCAGTGAGCTTTCTTTTTAAAGCTTTGAGTAATTTCAGGGAGGGCAGCAGTGGGAAGAAACGGTAGAGGTATGAGGAGATAGTATGGGAAAGCAGACCTGATGTGATTAAGCCCTAAGGTAGATGCCTTCATAACTCCTGTTTTGTATCTGCTTAGACCTGGTCAGAATCTGGCCACTTGTTTGTTTTTTTTTTTCTTTGCTGCCTTCCATCTCACAAAGTTCCCAGTTTGCCATCTTGGTTCTCAAAGGGAACATCAGAGAGACCACTCAGGTAGTTTTTCCATCTATTATTTATCTATTTTTCTCTTCATCACAAATCTCTGTCATCATTTTAGCTCATGGTGTTCAGAGCAGAGAAGGCAAGACAAATTGTTTGGCAGGTTTAGAGAATCTGTGCCAGCTGAGTGATGCAGGGAATGGGACAGTAAGGAATTCCTGCA
>VZTT01042238.1:4225-15190 GCA_013400855.1 Buphagus erythrorhynchus | reverse complement strand
TTAAAATGTCCACAAAAGTAATAGGGAGATATTCAGAATTTTGTTTCAGGAAGGTAGAGGTGGCTTAAACTGTGCTTCCACAGACCCAGCTTTGTTGAGGTTGATGTATGAACTAGTAGGGGAACAGGAAATTCTAGCTCATAAAAGGACTGTCTTAGAGGTTCTAAAGGAAAAGAAAAATTTTGCAAGAGTCTATAAGGAGGAGATCACTTCATCTCCCAGTGCATGATAACACAGAGCCACGGATTCCCATAATTCTAACCACAGGTTCCTACAAACTGCAAACTGCTAAGCATTGCAGCCCCATTTCAGTTGTGGAAAAATGAGGCACAGTGAGTACATATGTGATTCAGCTTGAATTTTCATTGATTTTCATCGTACGGCACTGAGCTGCTGCTGCTGCATGGATGATTCTCAGCTGGTTGATACTGAATCAGGACTGACTGCTTACATGGGTTGGTGGATTTAAATCCCACCTATGCCTAGTTCCAGTGTACCCTGGAACCTGCTGCTGGTTCCTTTTTCTGTCTTTGCTGCTGCCACGACAGGTCTAAAACAGGTAGTAGAAAGAATTCAGTTCTAGAGACTCTGCTTTGTCAGGCTACTTCTAAAGCTCCCTGACACTGGAAAGCCAGAGAGTTAGAATAGCTTGGTGTGTCTGGCAAGGCAAAAACCCCCACAGGACTGATTTTTTTTTTTTTTTTTTTTTTTTTTTTTTTTTTTTTTTGTGTTGTTTATNTTTTTTTTTTTTTGTGAAGGTTTAGATTTAAATGAAGCATATGCATGCCTAATCCATTCTAATCTGGGTTCTTATATCCCATTAATCACTGACTTGTATTAGCACCTCGCACTGTCATCCCTGCCACTGCAGAAAGCTGCTGTGACCACCATCTTATCCCAGGCATTCTGATGACTTGTCACTGGATTTTGTGGGAGCAACAAAACAGCTAAGAAGTCAAAATCACTTCCCATTGTAATGCTTTAGAGGAATGATACAGATGAGAATTGATGTAAGCTAATGGTCTTGAGCATGAGTGACAGACACTACAAAAACCTTGCTGTAAAGCACTTCTTTCTCAGAAGTTTTCACAAAATTGCCACCAACTAAAGACAGTGTTGTTTTTCTCAAAATAAGGTGACTTTCAGTTGATTTCTCCATTTTTATTGTAAATCCTAAGAGCAAATTCTTTAAAACAGTTTTACCAAAAACCAGATAAATAAAAAAGTAAGTACTGAAATAATCTAGGACACATAAGGAAAGGCTATGCATTATTTCATAGTTAACTGTCTCCCCACAAATTGACTGGGAACACAACAGATTTTAACTTCTTAAAAGACCAGCTTTTGTTAGGTCTAGCTATAATATAGGTATTCTCAACTATTTAACTGAATGATACCAGACATTTTAATAGGGCTAAAATTTTATAAAGTCAGCAGTCAGGCCAGGGCCCACCTAGTGGAGGTAGACTGCCCCCAGTCTAAATTAACTCTTGCAGTTTCAGTATATATTTTTCACATCAGCTAGTTGGGAAATTTAAGCTGTTATTATGAGCTACTGCCTAGCAGTTAATACACTTCAGTGGTACATGGAGATCTTGTCTTTTTTTAGTTATGTTTATTTTCCACAAGCTCTAAGATAAGCGTCTTCAGGTTTTGCTGTTTTGTACCTTAGTAGTGCATAGCTTTTTCAAGCCCACACACAGACACACAGCTCTCCCAGGTCCAGTAGTGGGAACATGAGATGGTTGGATCAGTCACTGCAGGTCAGTGACAAGGAGTTTATGGTATGAGGTATGCTTGGACAAAGAATCCATTGAACAATTTCAGACGAGAACAAAATAAGTGGAAATCCCAGTCTGCCTGCAGACAATTTAGAAATAAAAATAATTTTTTTGAATTAATTCGTTTGACTAGCTTCAATCACAAAAAGAGCATGAAGGCATGGATCTGTACAGAGCAGAAAAGCACATAGCACGTTAACTTAAAGCATGACTGAGCAGCTGACTAAATTTGTAATCTTGAAATAGGCATCCCCAAAAATTCAAATTAGGAATAAACCAACACAGGAAACACTTACTCCTTATATAAAATTGAAAGCTACTTTTCATTAAATGTAACATCATATTTTGAGTTTAATTGTTTAAACTGTATTCTTAGTATAGCTGGTGATTAGTGTAGAACATATACTGTAGGAGTTTTCTTGGCATTTAAATCCAGCAGTTACAGCTCGTTTAGCTACACTGCCTATCTTGAGCTGTATTCAGTAGGTAAATTGGAGTTTTGAGTGAGCAGGTCACAGGTGTATCTCATACACATGGTATTCAGTTCCACACAGAATGTCACTTTGGATGTGGCTTTGAAAATTGTTTCCATGAAGGAGAGATGTAGCTGGCCCTTTAGAAGCAGTGAGGGGATAAAAACTGTTCCTTTGAATTTATTTCAGATATTGGTAGAGGGCTGAAACCACCAGCCTGCTGATTGATGGGTTCACATGGGGCGATCTTTGCATTAGCAACGCGACTCTGGTTGCCTGGTAAACACAGGCAGATGGATCCAGCTCCAGTGATTCTCAGCAGTGACGGATGGCAAAGGAATTTCTGATCCGCATCACACCCTGCATGAAAATGACTTGGCACAGTGTGGAAAGTATTAGATTCGGGTGACAACTACCTGACATCAGCTGAGGCTTCTTCAGGAAGGTTATGCTGCAAATAACTGGCTTTTACGTAACTTTGTTTTCATAAAGCAATAGAAAGACATGTGGTTTATTTATTTATTTATTTATTTATTTATTTGAGAAAATGTAATGCAGCTACTGTCTGATAAAAACTATTCCTTGGGAATATATACCCAAGTATTCCGGCACTGTATATTCAGGGTGGTTTTGGAGGGGTTTTGTTTGTAAGTTTAAAGCATGCATGTTTTAATTGTTGCTATAGGTGATGTTATATGTACCTTTTCGGTGGCAAGAATTAGCATTTAGACAAGACATTTACTCAGAGATACTGTGATTTCACGAGTCTTTGCTTTTCTAACCCTTCAGTTCAAAAGTTCTTGACTTTTATTCCTTCTTTTCTTTACATGAGTCAATGCTTCAGCAGGAAAACCAGCATTTTAATTAGGTGTGTGGTCAATAAATACTCATCTGAGCTTCAGACCTTTGTTTTCATGAAGTAGCTTGTTTGTGTATAAAAATGACTGAGGCAGGCATGTGTTGAGAAGGTTCCAAATGCTTTATGCCTATCTTTAGCTGATAGGTGTCCCTTCCACAGGATAACATCCTCAAAATGTGTAGTGTGTGAGTGCATGTGTTCCTGCAGTGAGTTAAAATAACTGTTTGCACCTTCTGTGCTGCATGTTAACATTCCTGCCAGGATAATCCAGTGTGGTTGTATCTGATAGGACATCAATAACAAGCCTAGAACCTGGCAAATGTCATCTCCCCAAGATGGAGTGTCTTGTTTCTCTGCCTGTGTTGTGCTGTAAAGCTTCTCTCACTATTTAAATCTTCTCCACTAGAGAAAGCAAAATTTCCAGGTGGCCCAGAGTTTTCCCCTCATCTCTATGGTGAAGTCATTCTCCTGGTTTTTAATCCAAAGGAACGAACACAAATTAATAGAAACAATGACCATAAAGCAAGTTCTTGGAATAGCTGAGGAAAAGTAGAATCAGCATAGCATTGCCAATGAGCAAGAAAAACATCTTCTTTTTTTTTCCTTCTGGAGGGGGTTATCTCTCTCCCTAGTCTTTTAATCAGATTTACCCATTTATCCAGAACTCTACACAAAGCAATAAGGTTGCCTATACTTCTGTAACCATGCTTACAGGTTTTTCTCCTTATATTTTAATTATAATTTATTAATCTTTCACCTTTTTTCTGTTCAGTTTTCCTACATCACTAGGCTCCAGTGTTCACATCTTTTTTCTCATCCCATACCCTCCCCTCCCTNTCCTTCCTTCCTTCCTTCCTTCTTTTCCCCCCTTCCTTTCATCAACACAGGCTAAAGAAAAGAGTTTTGTTTTGAAGGTCACTACGTGAATGTGGATTCATTCTCATCTTCTACAGAACCTGTACCTTGCTGTCTGTAGTGTAAGCTGCTTTTGCCCATGTGATCTTGGAGGCAGACTGTGCTGCAGAGATGCAGTAGCAGACTGCAGTTCTCACAATATACCCTTTTCAATTGTGTTACAGAATTTCTAAAAAATTAGAGCTGAGACCTTGAAACTGGCTTAGTTTACTTTCAGCAAAATATGCTACTCTCTTGGCACCCTACATCTCTGGTGTGTTTTCCCTTTTTTGCCTGTGGCACTCCTCTCACCACTCCACCTCCTTCACTGCAATTGATTTTCAGCCCTTCCCCTCATGTCCACACACTTGTCTCCACCAGGCAGAGATCTAGCTGAATGCCAAAGGTGGTTCAGGAAATCAATGCTGGGTAGAGCTCTCTGCAGACAGCAGGCATGTTGGAATGCAGCACACCAGCACCTCCCGCACTGGCTTCCCATGGAGGCACAAGATGGGGAAAGAGCTTCAGCAGGAAGCTCCACATGGATCCATGCAGGTGGGGAAGGGGTGGCTGTGCCACTTGTCCCCACACAGAGGAGCACTTGGAGCAATGGTGTGCACTGCCAAGTGTTAAGCAGAAGTTCCAGGACACATCCTTTCCGGGAGCTCCCAAAACAGCCAGGCTGGATGGTGCCCTTTCTCCAGTTCAGTGCAGGTGTAGTTTGTTAACATAGGCAGATGAAGTGTGAGGAAGTTTTTTCCTAGTTTTATCTATATAATTGACATTTCCTTTAAAATGGCTAGCTGAAGATTGGGACATATTTATTAAGTCCTGTGAACTTGAACAATGAGCTCTTTAATACAGACCCAGGGTATTGTGTGCTCCCAAGAATAAATCCTGATGTTTGGAAAGGGCATATCAAACATAGGTGGTGCCGTTTGAAGCTGGCTTTTGAGAACGAATGATGGCAGTTACCCAGGGCTGTGTGTCAGGGATACTCTGGTTTCACAAAGCGGTTTGTAGTCTGAAGCACTCAGCTGACTTTTGTTTAGTGTCCTCCAGTCAGAATAGTCAGAAAAGCAGTGTGATGCCAGAGGGTAGTCACAACCAAAACGATTGCAGCTGTCAACACAGTGGAGAGACTTTTAATTTTGTGGACCCTAAGCTAAAAACCAGAGCGAGTGGCTGACTCAGTGGTGCACGAAGTTCCCTTTGTCTGGAGCTGAAGGAAGGCGTGGTAGCCCTGGAACTCTGTGCTCAGCACCTCAGCAGCAAACCTGGCACAGTCAGCAAGGTCCATGCCAGCACTGCATCGCCGAGTTGGAGCAGACCAGCAGCAGAGCACAGTTATCTCTCAGGGCTGAGTCTGGGGTGTCTTGTGCATTATGGTGCTGCTCTCCTGGTTATAAGGCTCCATCCAGTGCAGTGTCACATCACCACCAGCCCAAAAACTTAAACTCAGCTCTAATGTACTGTCCCATGCAACGCTCTCTCCCATATGATCAGATCAACAGCCAGTGTGCAGCACATGTGGATTGCTTATCTCCTCTTTCCATAGTGCAAACCATGTGTGTGTGCATGTGAAAGAGTGGCGTGCACTGTCTAGGGATCCAGCCCAGGCAATCCTGTCATTTACAGGTCTGTTCCACTGCAAAGGGACTGCATCACTTCCAGATGAGAGATGGCACAGAATCAAGTCCATAATATAAATTAATGGTCTCTATGGTGTTGCACTTATGGAGTTGATCCTTACCGGTTTCTTCCAACTCAAGATATTCTATGATTCTCTGCAGGGCTTAAAATATGGCAGATACCACATATTTAGCAACCAGTAGTGTAAAAGCTACAACAGCAAAAAATCAGGATGTGGAGAAGCCACTATTTGTTAGAGGAGGGTGGACCACAATGATCTGGTGCCACAAGCCAGAATGAACAAACAATTACATGTTACCATCAAAATCCCCCAGTGAAACACTGAAATGAAGCTGAGATACATTAGTGCCTAGAGACACTCCACAAAACTGTTGGAAGACATGAGTTTTTAGTAAATTTAAAGTCTTCTGCAGCTTTTTCATTCTGTTCAAATGCAAGTGAAATAATTGGAGTCATGGAGCATGGAAAAATCCCTGCCTGTCAAATTCAATATAGATATATTTTCCTTGCTTTCCCTTCTAGGAAAACTTCTAGGCAAATTCACAGCAGAAATGTGTTACAAATACTATTTGTTGTTGCTACATATATCACTTCATACTGTATGAAATGAAAGAATTTTGGTAAATTCAACTATTTCACAAAAATCACTTTTTGTTCTTTATAATGAAAATAAGTTTTTTATCTTCATATTTACACCTAAATAGTTTCTGGGCTATGAGCTGCCAGGAACCTCAAGCTGCCATCCTGCTGGGTCAAGTACTGATAAGTTACTTGAGGTATTTTACATTCTAGCTGTAACTTTATTCTGCCTTGCTTTGGCAAAGCATTTGACTGTGCTTTAGTAAGAACAATTCAAACCATGTTTCTGAGCGAAGTCTGCCTTTTTTTTCTTTTATCTGTGAATGGAAGAAGCCAGAAGCTATGAATGGAAGTTGGGCTTTCATGCACTGAAAATGGTCTTGTGCGATAAGTTTGACATTGCACTCCTTAGTGCACTCTTGCCAGGCTTCCTCGCACTTACAGTTTCTGATTTCTTCTGGTTTCAAGGAGTAAATGAGAACCGCAAAACACTGAGAACTATCTCTTCATGTGAAGGAAGAGGTTTGCTGCTTTTGGCAGAAGGCTTTGGATGGTATGAATTTTGAATGTGAGCAAGTATGATGCACTCTCTCCCTTTAGTCACAGAGGGTGGGATGCAGCTGACCAGATGTGGACATCTTCCTCTGAGTTGGATGTTCGCATGTGCATCCTCCCTTTACATAATGCTAGTTACCTCATGGTTATGTAAATGTCTAAAACAATGAAGCTGATCAAGTCCTAAAAGTATTTATTTCCCTTGTGACTTTCAACTGGACCCAGAGCAACCCACTGAGTCATAAAACACTTCCTTGCAGACACCTGAAATTAGACATGTTGAATAATACTCTGACAATTTCATCTAACTGCCTTTGAGGTTAGCCTCGGGCAACGTCACTGGGTGTTTTATAGGTCTTTAAAGGGATTTGATGTGGAGGGCAGGGCAGAGGCTGTCAGTTAGATTAGTGCAGGTAAAGGAATATTGCTGAGCTTGACTGATGCCATGAAACATTGCTGTTGCAGGTTAGCAGTGCTGTGTGCATCTGTGACAGCTGACACAAAGAAACCATCTCCCCTAAGCAGGCGCATGGAGGCTGAGACCTAAGTCATGACCATGCTGGGAATAACATGGGTACTGCTGGAGATGGAGCAAAAACACAAACTGTTTTTATCACCCTGTCAGATTTATCCAGTGAGCTTCCTTAAAACCACAGTCTCCTTTCAACAACTCAACTTTCCAGCTAGGAGTTACAAATGCCTGAGCTTTTGTGTCTCTCAGGGATTCTCTTGTACTGTATTTCACCTTTTTTCCACTCTCTTCCCCAAAAACCATAGCAATGACAGTAGTGGCTATGCATATGACATGTTTTAATTCCATTTGCAATCACTTCATGGTACAGTTAGCACTAATCATGGCCTGTGCTTCCCGCAACAGAGTGGGTGCTTAAAAGTCCAAGCCGCAGCTGGACACCCATCTGCTATGCATGAATTTGGGCTGTGTCTCCAAACACAATTAATAGTTATCTGATAGCAGAAGTCTGCAGCAGTTTGCTTCTGTTTTTCACAAGTGAACCTCTCCACTGTCTTTCTATAGGGTCCTACTAAGCAGATGGATTTACCTCTTCTAGCCTGCTGTCTTCCCACCACTACATTGCAGGAAACCCCTAAATGCAGTGTGCCTGGAAATGGTCTTCTGAGGGACCAGCTATGCAAACAGAAATACCGCCTTAGCCAGTGATATCAAATGACCTGCTGCATCCCTCCATTCTTCTTCACAAAACAACCTGGCCTTTCTGTTTGGCAGGCTCATTAGTAGGAGGAGAAATGGAGTGTCTGAGGTATGGCATTCTTGTATCTCTTTAAAAGTTTTCATGGCTGTGATGATGAACGCTGCTATTCCCTCCTCTTCAGCCCACCACTGAGCCTGAACTGGAAGTGAAAATGAAGAAACAGGAGGTAGCAGCTGCAGCAGTAGTTAAATTTCAGAGATAGCCATGAAATTTGGGAGAGGCTGGGAGTCTCTAGGAGGCAGCATTTGTATAGTACTATAAGGAGAGGAAGAGGAGAGGTGCACATATTTTCTTATGCCTGTTTTAATATTCCCTGATGTCTGATGACTCCCTTTTCCCTTCAGTGTGTAGAGCATGAAAGCACATGGATTAAAATTCCCACTGTTGAAAATTTCCAGGAGGAATGAATTTACAGGCTGTAAAATATAACTCTGATAAAAATTTCTTATAAAGGTGAATATTTTTAACAGCTAAAGTCAGATTTGTCTCTAGAATCCTCCCCATCTTAGAAATAGGCTTGAAAGAAATTATTCCCATCACACAAGAAAACTGTCTTGCTCATTGGAATTGTTGGGTTCTTCAGTACGCTTCCTTGGACAGTGAGTGCCTGACAATGAATGGCAGCCCTTGAAAGAACAAGAAACACAACAGAGTCTGCTGGCCTAGGGGGGACCCTAAAATACAGAAAGGGGACAGATGGACATGGCTCAGAGCAGTGCTTCCTGTGGCAGTACAGGACACTGACATTTACATTTCACTTATATTCAAAACTTCTTGTGGGCTCCCTTTCCCTGGGTAGGGCCAAGTTTTCCTCATTTATCTTTCAAGCTGTAGTGGAAACATGGGAGCTGTTATGATGGAAAGCGTTCGAAGCTACTGGCGCTCCAGAAATAGGACCCCCAATGGAAATGTGTCACACAGGACAGCTTTTTATTGGATTCACTGAAGTGGTTTTGCTATAGAGTTAGGATCCAAGCCCAGATCTGTGTGGATCTCTACAGAGTGGACATGAGATGGAGCCTCCTGAAGGTAACAACAAATCTCTTGCTTGTCTTGTCCATACAGCAGGGATACTGGCTGGCTGCACCTGGGACATTTGCTCAACTCTTCCTATGGCTGGCAATCATCTGGACCACACCAACACCAGTGGCTCCAAAGTCTTACCCTGAGTAGGAAAAGGACAGATCCCCAAATGCTTGAATGTCACAGGCTGTTTTTCCATAGTGTTGTAACACTGCATCCCCCTCTGCAGGGAGGCAGGCCTAAAGCATCGCTGAGGGAAGCCTGGACACATCCTTGGTATCTGTCAGGGCTGCAAACAATGCTGGAGAAGCCTTGTGTCAGAAGTGATCACAAGCCTTGACTTGATGCATCTAAAGCTCTCTGAATCCTTCACACCTCCTCAAAGCCTTTTCTCTTTCTCAACTGACATTTTTATAAAGTTCCTTGCTATTTAATCTCAGATAACCACATTGCAGTTTAAATCAGTCATCACCAATCTGTTGTGGCCCTCCAGATCAATTACTTCCCTCTCAGCTTAGACCGTTCTTGAAAATTATTGCCACCTCCTATAAATATGGCTGTGAGGTTGCAAAGTGTCAGTTTTCCTTAGAAAGATGATTTATTTAAACAAGTAGAGGAAGAATATTTGGGCTATTTTTAGGTGTCTTTCTTTGATGCTATACAAAGATTTTCTCACCATGTTTCTCTGTTCAGCTGTGCCGTCTCTGACTTTTCACCCAGTGGAAGAGGCATCCACAACAGTGGTCCCATGTGGCTCTCAACAAGTGTCTTTCACTGTTCATTTTTGTTATTCCTGATTTATTCTTGCATCCTGCATTAAAAACAAGTGGCATCCCACAAGACTTAGGTTGCCTGAGGTAAGTGCAATACTCAAATGACACTGACAACAAAGAGTTTACAGTATATTTTCCATGCACTTCAACTGAAGCATCATTGAAAAGCCCAGGGACCAGATGAGACTGGCCCAAAGTGAAAGCTGCAAAATATTGTCTGGAATAGGGAAGACTACTTGAATAGAATAGCTACGTATCAGGAAACTGCTATTTTTTGCAGGGCTAGAGTTACTTTTAATGAAAAATTCTTTATCTGAAAGAAGAAGGGTCTTTTCCACAATAGAATGAGGCTGGACTGACCTAGAATAGCCAAGAGCTTGGCAACTAAGGTATTAGTGTTTACAGGAAAAGAGTTGGGCTCACATGTCTGACTTAGAATTTTGATTTTGTTTTGAGCCACTCACATGCTGGGGTGAATGATGCTAGCATGTTGTTACCAGCCAATTCATCTACAATCTCTGTCTTTTTGTGGGCAGTTTTAACTGGTTTTAGGCATACCTTAGTGCAAAACCCAAAAAATTTGTTAAAAGCAAAAAATATGGACAAGGTGGAAAAGCCATCTGCATCCCAAATGCTCCTCTTATTGCCATTTTCCAGGACAGAGGTGAAGTACAAAAAGATTCAATGATTTTCTCTATATTACTCAAGGGGTCAGCAGCAAACTGACGCCTCATTGCTGGGATTCTTTTCCGGATGTCAGAACTATCTACTTCTTAATTTTAGTTTAGATCCCAGAAATTACAAGCCTGGATTTTGTCCTTCCTAGAAGTCAGCAAGCATTTTGTATGGACTGAACAAAACTAAGTCACAGGAAACTGTAGGTCACCTTATTCCCTGTCAAACCTCTCACCTTCCCATGGAGTCAAGACACCGTACTTCTGCACAAGAGGTTATGGACAAGAAGTTCCTGCAGTCTCCTTTCAGAACTCTAAAAATAAGACTTCTCATAATATGTAGCAGGACTAATTAAGTTTTTGCTATTCCTCCCACAGAGGGTTATCAACATAGTTTACAAAGTGTCATCTTTTAACAACTACTCAAGAGTTGGCTGTTTCCCATCTCATCCCCTCTGACACATTTACA
>VZTT01042232.1:5182-40790 GCA_013400855.1 Buphagus erythrorhynchus | reverse complement strand
TCCTCTCCCACTGCAAATACTGGGAGGTGAGCCAGTGCCTGTGAAATTTAAGAAAAGGCAGAACTGTGTGGCTCTTGGAACAGTAAAAATGCATTAAAAGGGGGAAAAATCTATATATGTTTATTAGCAATGATAGCTCCTGCATTTTCGTCCTAGTGACTGTAAGTACTGGCATCTGCATCAAATTAGGCTAATGCTTTTGTTTTAGTTTTGCTTTCTTCTTTTGCTTTGCTCATCTGATTTAGATGCTAAGCAGCTCTACTATGATTCCTTTGAAAGCTATGCATGCTTATCTGCCTGATACACAACTTAGAGACACACCCTGCGTGCGTGGCAGCTGGGGATTGTTAACATGTAAAGCTGTTTGTGTACTTATTTTCTTCCTTTTTTAAGGCATTTATTTCAGTACCAGTGGTCCCTTGTCCCAGCAGTGGGGCTGGAGAGACTGGACTTGGTAGGGCTGTGGGGTTGGCACAAGTGTTACTGTGTGCCACTGGAAGATGCCACGATGGGAAATTGTAAGGAGAGGGCACTGCTAGGTCTGAAAGTGATGTGCTGTGTCATGTGTGAAGCCAGGACCTGAGGGAGAGCTGTTGCAAATAAAAGCTGGCAAATAACAGCACAAAAAAACTGGTGTCTTGCAGTGCAATATCTAAAATGTTGCTGGAAGGGACAGGCAGGGCTGGGTTGAGCCATTCCAGCATCTTAATCGAGGTGTTACACTGCAGACAGAAATCTGATGTGGTTTCAAAACAGCTTAGACCAATAGAAGCACATTTTAAAAATTATTGGAATAAAACAGGTTTGCTTTCGTACACTATGTTCTTCTGAACTGGGCCAAAACCCATTTCAATAGTCTTGTCCACAGCTTCTGGGAAAAGTTCTCTAAATCTTTCTTATTCCTTCAGTTAAGGTACAACCTGAATACTTATTTGAATTACAGGGTATAATAATCTTAGAATGGCAGTCTGGTAGCTACTTTTCCTTCTTCTTTAGATGTATACCTTTCTCTAAACACACCTCAGGAGTTCTCTTATATGATAATTGTGTCCTGTATTTCCTGAGGTAATACCAAGGTTGTTTGGTTGTTTTTTTTTTTGTTTGTTTTTTTGGTGTGTTTTCTTTTTTCCCTGTCCTCTTCAAACTCTTAATGTTTGTGTGTGAAATGGAAATATCTCTCTGCAGCTTGCCCAGACTCAAAGTTCTGACAGAAATTGGTGTGTGCTGCACAGTGCAGTGCTGCAGACATGGTTGGAATGCTGCTGCTTCTCAGCTTGGCCCAAGTTGTGGTGATAGGAACAGAGCTGCTCTGTGCCTGAAGGTTACACCACACTGCCCCTTGATAAAGCCTCCATTTATGTGTTGCCTTCACTCCAGTTTTGGGCCAGAGCCTAAATATATAGAATGAAGTGGCCTGTTTTCATTGTGTGGTATTGCTTGTTTTGGTTTAATAAAGTAAACATTAGAAATATTCTTAGTCTTAGCTTTTTCTGCCAGCCTTTCCATTAGTGCAGTCTATTTCCAGAGGACTTGAACTTCACAACAGAAACAGCAACAAAAAAGGCAACAAAAAAGAGGATTCTCTTGCTGGGGTCTTGGCACAGAGGGTTTGGATGGAGCAGGCTGTGACAGAAGTCTCTCTTCTTTTTCTGCTTCATTCTCAAATGGAAAGGGGTAAAATTCCTTCAGAGTGCCATTCCTTTAATGTCACTGCTGCACTCCTAACTGGGACCATTCCTAGTTACGTAAGTGTGTTTATTTCTGATTATTTTTGGTGGGGTGAACTACCCTGACCATCATGGTCAGGTACATGGTACAGTTCCTGTTGTCTTAACTCTCCATTTGGCTTCAAAAGCCATCCCATATCTTTGCTTCTTTAATGACTGGGTTTTGTTTTACAAGCCTAGGTGGAATTATGACCTGTGGAGATTTTTTCCTTGTCTTTTTTAAGTTTCTGCACTAATATAATCCTTTCTTCTTAATGTTTTGACTCCTCTTCCATGTTGCTTGCTGTCAGTAAATGTATTATGAAGGGATTATATTTCCTTCCAGCTTTTGTTTAGCTTACCTACTAAGTTGCTCCTTAAATCTCCCTTTACAATGCTGTCCTAAGTCCTGTGCACCCATTCTCAGCAGCAGCTCCAATTAAATCCATATTTTTGAACCTGATGGCTGAAGGGCCACACAGCCCTACAGGTAAGGTCTCACAATACAAGGAGGCAGCTTCTTTAGTCTCTGGAACTACTTTCCTGAGGGGTTTTGGGCTCCAGTCTGCCTCTCCTGTGGCTGCTTCGTGCTGTGAGTGCCTTGTTGCATCAAGGTCTCTCTCCCTGTGGTGCTCTCCAGTGATAAGCTGTCCTTTGTGTGAGCAGTAGTTGTTAATTCTTATACACACACACACACAGAGTGTATTTTGTATTGCATTCCTCTCCTACGTTTCAAGGTCTTGCAGCTTTCCTGTGTGATGACCTAATCTTCCTTTATGTTGCTACTTCCCAGCTTGCTTTCCTGAGCATCACATTTTCTTTCAGGTTTCTCCCGGGGTATTTTGGCCTTTAACTGTGCAATAGGTTTGGTGCCTGAAAGAATCCTTGGTAACCTGTTTCCAGCTCACTGTACTGTCCTCTCCCTTTCAAACATCCCAGTCCACCTTAATGGGGGAGTGATGGAGTACAAGATTAATTATTAGTAGGGCGAGGCTACAGAAGTAAAACACGACAACACTATGATCTAACCTTCTCCAGAACTGAGTGCCTTGGCAGAGGGAGGGGGTGGGGGTTTGTTTGCTTCACTGGAGCAAAGGTGATCCTGGGTTTGGCTCTGTGTCTTCCAGCTGCTCCTGCAGATGTGTGTGGGCCTCCTAGGCTTGTGCCACATCTGCCAGCTTGGCACAGGGATCAGAGAAGCCTTAGCACCCTGACACAGGGGAAGTGTCTCTGCATGTGAGTTATTCTCCAAGCTACCACAGCACAAACTGGTAAACCTCTCCCGGGGTTTTTTCTGTCTCTTCTTGGTCTCTGTGTCTTCAGCTGTGCTGTGTCTGAGATGGTTTGGAAAGCTTACATGATATTGAGGCCAAACTAGCAATTCTGGTTCTGGTATTGATTTGTATTCCCTTTTCTGAAATATAAGTAATGCTTCCTGTCTTTACAATGTTTGATGTTCATTTGAACTTACTAGGTGGGTTGAAAATCCTTCCTGTCCTCTCTCCTTGTGCTCCCTGCTTGTTTATTTTATTCCCTCACTCCCTATTTTTTCCACCTATTTGAATTTGAATGTGTTGGTCTCAAAGGAGTGGATAAATTCACATATTCCATCAACTTCTGCTTTGTTTCTGTTGCTGACTGAGTCCATCCCTCACCCTGCCTTCACTGTGGTGTTTACCACCATTTGGGAAACTGTTCTGAGTTTTCAGCATATTTACAGGCAAATTCAGTTTGATACTGGCTCCTAAAAAATCCACACCTGCCTGTGCCTTGGTTAGACATTACATTTGTCATCTCTCCTTGATTTGGTCAATTGTTTGGGTAAAGGAGTGGAGAAGAAGGTGGAGAAACCCCCTCAAGAAATGAAGGAATTGGCTCTGGTAACCAAGAAGATCATGAAATTCTTCTGAACAGTTGAGTGCTAATGACTGTCAAAAGGCAGAAGTTTTTGACTTGAAAAATTTTCTTGTGGTGAGGTTTTCAGCTGAGCACACAAACTGTGTGGCCATTGACAAGGATAAGTTTTCCATGCCAAAAATAAGAGCCTGCTCATAGTAGTACCCTGTGAGACATATGAGAAATTGTGAGGGTCCTAAATGTTAGAGGGAGATCAAGGCAACTTTCACTGTGTGGATGCCTCATGGTTAATTCTGATTTTCTTGTGAAAATGTTAGATATTTGTGTTACTTACATGCTACTGAGTAACCTCAAGTAACCTGCTCTTTCTGGAAATAAATACCAAGTGCAGTAAAACTAATTTCCTTCTAGAAAACAAACAAAGAAGGCAGTCAAGGCCCCTGCTACTGGGGTTTTACAAACACATGTGGTGTGGTCAGGGCCTGGGGAAGGTGAGGGAGATGTTCCCCATCAGAACTTCCCCCTGAAGTCACAGCCCTGCAGCTCAGGGAGGGAACCTGCTGCTGCACTTGGGCAGGAGAGGGAAGAATAAGGAAAAGGGAATGTGAAATGCACAAATCAATGGGGTGCCAGTGCCAAAAGTGAAACCTCCAGGCAAGAGGACACCATGTGTGAGGAGAAGGGGCAGCGTGGTGCTGCTTGAGATGAAGCAGCTTCTGCTGCTACTTCCGGAGGGAAAAAACTGAGATTTTGAAGCCTGTCCAGAGGAATTGCAAAGGAAAAAAGTCTGGATATAGAGGGGGAGGGCAAAGCAGGGGAAGGATTTTAATAACTGTGGGTACACAAGTTTGGACACTTGACTTTCTCAAGAAAATAGCCTTTCTCAAACCACAGTGCTTTTTCAGTCTCCTTTGTTCCTGCAGTTGTTTGTCTGGAAGAGATTTGTTTTTAAGATAATTGTACTCAGAGTTTTAGATATGTGTGAGCAAGTTGTGTGACAGCATCTGCAGCTCAGAGGAGCTGGGTACCAGTGTTCCCAGGTGGGGAACTGAGCCCAGCCAGGTCTGGGAGTTCTGGCCACTGCAGCTTATCCCATCATGAGGATGTCAGGTCAGGGATGAGGAGGAGAGGCTGGAAACAGCAGGAATAACCCTGTCAGGGGGGTGATGAAATACCAGCTGTGTGTGGGGAGGGATGGAAGAGCACAAAGGTACCTGAGGAAGGACTGGGAACTCCTTCCATGGGAGATCCCCAAATGGGATCTCCCCACATGGAGAGAAGGGTGTTTGTGCCAAGGGAGGTGCTGGAGGGAGAAAATACCTTGGTCTTGGTTTCTTTGTGCTGCTACTTCACCTCCCCCTATTTCTGCTAATTTAGGAGATGTGTCTTGTCCAGACTTAGGATCACAAGAGGGAGCTGGGGGTGACCCCTCTGAAAATTCAGAATCAGCTGGTCCCAGCTGCTGTACAGGGCTTGATTTTTCAAGAGCAGTTAGTTATAAAAGTGACAGGTTTTCTAGGCTCTAAAACACAAAGGGTTGCTGACTGGGGATGTCTCTGGTAAGGGGAGTGGGAGAGAGAATGAGGAATATAAATGAAATTGAAGGAGAATTCTCTTCCTGTCATCCAGGTTCCTCTGTTTTCTTGTGGACACCCATCCTTCCTCTTTCTCCCCCTGCCAACCAGAAAGGGGTGCTTTGCCTGGCCCTCCTTCTGCAGCTCTTCATCTGTGCAGAGAAAATGAATTTTGAGAAGCAGGTTGGAGTGAGGAAGGGGGAGAAGGAGCAGAGCACGGGAAGCTTCAGTGTTTTTCTTTGTGTGCCTGCCATGGGGGAAATGGCCTACATATTTCTGCTTGGATCTATCAAAATCACTTGCTACACTTCTAAGGGCATGTCACTCAGCAAGGGAAGCAGCACTTGCAGTCTCTTTAATCACCTTTTCATCACTTGTGAATCGTAGCATCGTAGATGAAAACAAAGCTGCTTTCTCTTCAAATTCTACCCCAGAGTTCTGCTTCTCTCAGTATTCTGACTCCATCATCCATCCTGCTCCCAGAACAAATTCACCTGACATAAATACATATTATTTTCTATTTACAAACATGATTGGATTAAAAATTGACAGGTGGCTGTAGGTGAATACTACAGTTTTTTCAGAAAAAGTGAGGGCAGAAGGGGAGTAAGGCTTAGTAGATGTCATTGGCAGAAAATAAATTAATCAAGGAGACTAAAAGTCCAAACTCCACGGGTCTGGGCTTTGAAATGAAAGGTAAAAATATATATAAAAAACTGATTTAGCATCTCTTGACAAAATGCCGAAAGAAAAATGAAAGTTCCACCACCTGCAGTGTCTGTTTGTATCCTTTACTTGGAAATAAACATGATTAAGAAACAAGTGGCACATGAACTCATCTACCAGCTCTCTGGCCACACTTTTATTTCTTTTAAAAACATTAATCAACCACATACCTCGCAACCTTGGCTCTTGGACATCCAGAAATTCCAGATGAATGGCTCTGCATTGCATATACAGCAAGTCTAACTTGTTCTGAATGCATTGAACTTCCTGTGGATGTGTGAAAAAAACATGTGTGGATGATAAAACACTGCATTTAGGATATGGAAGTGTCAGCAGCTTTTGCATCAGACCTGTCCTTTTTCCTCCTCTTCCCTCAAAAAAGAAGGAAGAACCTTTTCCTCTTCAAAGTCTTTAAAGGGTTATTGTGTCAATTAGTTTGAATTAAAGGAGTGATTCTGTGTTTCATCTCAGCTACAAGTAAAACAAGCAGCTAGAAGCAGCTGGGCTCTTTGTTCCTGTTAGCTATTAAAAATCCTTTATATTTTACCATAATACTGGGTGTTAGTGTTGTTTGTGTGGGTTTAAGGTCAGAAATCACTTGAGAAGGAATCTGGACTTCGGGAAAGGGGAGAACTGAGGAAAACTCATTTGTCCACTTCTAAACTGTAATTTGCAAAGACATTAACCTGAAAAGGCAAATCTTATTGCTTGTGGGTGTGGTTGGGATTTTTATTTGTCATATCCACCTCCCCACCCCCTGCTCCTTTGTAATTAGGTCTCTACCTTAATGGATGTACTCAGGCCCCGGATAAAGCCCTGGCCATCCTTAAAATGTACCCCAGAGAGCCCAGGGAGATGAAATGTATTTAAGGAGAGCCTGATAAGGATCTTCCAGGAGGTATATGATTCCTTTCAAAGCTTTCAGCTTCAATTCCAGTGCCCAGAGGTAGAGCAGTAAGTGCACAAACACAATTTAATAGCACCATGCAGAGTTTTTGTCAGACAAATCTTGCAGGGAGTTATTTGTCTGTGCATTGCATTGACCTGGTTCCCTCTGCCTGAGTCAGTGTCAGGAGAGCCCAGCTGTCCTTGCCACAGTGGGGCTGTGGGGACAGCAACCACAGAGGGATGGTGACAAGCAGCTCTCCTCAGCCAGCACATCTGTTTGCAAAACAAACATGCCTCTGTGGTGTGATGAATAATTTCTGACTTCCACCCCATGGGCTTTCCTGTGCTGCCAGGAATCCTCCAGGAATTTCTGCACACTCCAGGAATTCTGTATGGCAGCTCCAGCAGCTCGCTCGGTTTGCAGAGGGCAGGGAGCAAAAACTCTCCACTGTTTACAAACTCATTGTGATAACAAATTAAATTACTGTTCCTAAAAGTGTATTGCAGTCAAGTGGCACTCAGATTTTTCCCAGACATTTAGCTTTGTCACCACATTTCAGGGCCTTTCTTGGTTTGGTCAAAGGCTTGAATAAATTCTTAAAGGCTCCTGCTCCTTCCTGTCCCACTGAAAACTGGAATTACTCAGACAGAATCCTCTGCTGTAGCAGCAGGTTTATACCAAAGTCTCACATTTGTAGGATGCCACTAAGGTAAAGATTGTGTGGTAAATCAGCTGTCCTGTTGTAGGCTACTTAGCTCAGAGCAGAAGAGGAACAAGAACAAACATTTTTGTCCTCTTGGACTTTTTAATACATAGATCTGTGAAATGGAAAGGAGTCCTTGTCCTTAGGTAACAATACAATAGAAATTTTGGGAAATGCCATAATTTGCAGGTATTAAATTTCATGTACAGATTTGAACACTTGAATTACGTGTTTTTAGAAGAATGTGCAGAAGGAGGTGGGAACATGAACGAAATTCCTTAGGAATTTCCCACCTGTGCAACTCAGCATAATTCTGCTGGCCTAAATTCCTTTCTTTCTTTCTTGCCTTCACCAGACCTTCTGAAGGCTAATTTGTTTTTCCCTTTGTTTCCCCTTATCCTTTTCCTTTCTCCAGGTGGTTTCTTGCAATGTTGTGGGAGATTCTGTTAAATTCCTCGTTGCTGTCTCAGCCCCTGCGCCCGCGGCTGCCGAACCTCAGTCGTATTTTGTGAAGCTGTCCCCAGTCCACCTGCAGGTAAAGTCTTGAGTGTTGCTCTCTCTTCCCTTCCTTTTGTTTGCCCTCTGGGGCAAGTGGTAAATACAGAAATTAAGCTGCCTCTTCAGGAGACTGGGGATAAATAACATGTTGGGTAGACTACTTGGATATCTAGAACAATTCCCTTTTTTAACTGGCATGCACTCTCAAAGCTTAAGCAACTTCTGCCTCCTTAGAGTGTCTCTTTGAAGTTACCTACTCAGAAACTGGTGTTATTCTTCCTGTGCTGAGCCTTAGTGTGGAGATTGACCTACAATTTCCTTACAGGACACCACAACACTCTACAATAACTCTTTTCCTGTCCACAGCTTCAGCTCTATGTGAAAGACAAAGGAGAAGATGTCAAAGTTGAGTGGTTCCTCATTAACACTGATGAAATCAACTTTGAAATCCAGCCAGCAGTGCAGGAGGTCAGTCAGTAAGTTTTATTTGTTGTAATGGTAGAGCAGGTGGGTCTCCATCCCCTTGGTCCAAAATGCATCTGCCATGGGTAATCTATCAAACCCCTATATCTCTGAAATCCAGCAACACCTCTCAAGATTACTGAAACAAAGTCTGTGTTTGACAGACAAATGACTTTGCAAACATCTTTCATCCAAATTCCAGGTGTGAAAAATATCTGTTCCTAAAAATTGTCTCTCAGAACACTTCTAAAATAATAAAAAAAACCCCCAGTTGTAATGGTATTTCCATCAAAGCAATTAAAATGTTGCTCCTTCCCTAATTTAAATCAGCTTTGAAATCTGACAACAATAGATCAGAAACAGCTGTAAAAAATACAGTCATTTAAGGAAATGATGGATGACCTAAAAATGTTTTGATGCTTTTGGACCCCTGCAAGAGTTTAATCTTGACTGGGATTTTCTTCTGCCTTTGACCCTTCACAATTTTTTATTTTTTGCACAAACATGCTGATTTAACTGTCTCTTACAACTGTGGGGGAAGACTTGTTTGTATTTTGTGAAGTTGTTTTCTTGAATGAAGGCCTTGTTAAAAATTAAGTTTATTGTAGAGCTGCTTCTAAAGACCTCTGCTGAGAGAGCTACAATCGTAATAATTTATTACCACAGCTTTTGTCCATAAAAGTGTGAAACCCATAACTAAAGACAGACAAGCCTTTTGAAGTGTGTTTTAATGCAGGTTTTACCATGCACACGTAGTATGTAAATGACCTTCATATGCTGGGGTGGCATGTTGATTATCCACATTTGGACAGTCATTAAGTATTAAATCCTTCCTGACAAACACAGATGACTCTGGTGCAGTCACTGGACTTCACAATCAGCTTTTTGAGAGGTGCCCAAGTCCAGCTTTGCAGAGTGGCACCTGTTCTGCTTTGCCTGCATTTTTAGAATGAGCCTGTTAAGTTCTTTATTCGTTGGAAGGCTTTATTTTCACTTTGAAGTTTGTATTAGCACTTATGGAAGAGGAGAGGCAATGAACAAAGGGCTAAAACCTGTGAGCAAGCTACATCTTAGAAATTGCTTCAGCTCCTAAACTTCAATGTCAGCTTTTGTGTCTTGTTTCTTTCCTCTTTGGGAAGCAATACTGTGTGTACAAATAAATACCTTTAATTACTTGTGATTATCTCCACAGTGGTTTTGACATCACACAAGCTGGGTATAATAACCCATTTTCTCTTGGTAATGGCTGGGTGAACATGAGCTGTGTTGGGCAACCTGGCTGACTGGAAGGGTTTGGATTTACACAAGGTGACTTCATGTGCTGATGTGCCCCAGGCTGGCTGTGGTGTACACCCCTAGCCCAAGTCAAACCCAAAGTCAAACCTGTTGTCTTTATCTTTTTGGAGTGGCATTATGGCTTGTCTTGTCGAGGGAGTTGAGGTGAAGAGTTACTTTCCCAAAAAAAAGCATGGCTAAAAATGAGGCAGAGCTGACAGGAGGCTCTTTAATCAACCTCCTTTCCAAATAACTATGGAAACAAGAGCAAATGCCTATGAACAGAAGTCCAGTGACTGAGGTTGCTGTTGTTACTGTTAAATAACAGATGTCATGTTAGGCTGATGGCAAAGCACGGGAGGCAACTGGGATTTACAATTTAAGTAAGAGCAAGGGAGGGAAATTACCTCCAAAACAGTGAAGACTAACCACAGTTTATCTGCTTATTTAAGTAACTTAACTAATGAAATTGCTGTTACTGAGGTTTTAAAAAGCCTAATTTACTAATTTACTTTATTGAAGTGAATGAGTATTTTCTGTTTCCTTGGTGGTTATTTGAGGGCACGTGGTGTAAATGCAGCAGATTTTTGTGGGACTGCTGTTGTATGAATGCTGTTGTATGTTTTGAGCATGTCATCAGAGGCCAGTTAGGTAAGAAGGCAGTACAACAGGATTTCTGTACACAGCATTCCTGGGATTTTTTGTGAAACACCCAAAATGTTTCTGTAACACCTGGGTAGCTGGGAAAGGGCTGTTATTCCCAATCTGCTTGAGCTGTTGTGCAAGGTGCACGTCAGTGAAGTCTCTCAGTGTGGTATCAGATGAGAAAAGATGGATGGGTCCTCTCTTTTTAGGTCAGATCTTTGTCTCCTACTTCAGTCTTTCCTTTAGAAAAGAGACCTCACTGAGATTTCAGAGCTGTTGTGTTTCAGACTGTCCTTTCTGGGACAGCTTGATTTAAAAATCTGTGCCTTGTAGGTAACTGAGCAGAAGAAAATTCCTGAGGAGCATGCTGTGAGAAGCAGGAGCACAGGGAGGGCAGGGGCAGTTCACTCTCTTCATACACCTTAGAATTAATCATGTGAAGCTACAATGTGTGCACACAAAATCTGTGGTGTGTTCTGACCCCCTCTGAGGTTGTGGTATTAAGCACAGATGGCTGTGAGATCCTTTTATGGGCAAACTACAGCTTAGTGCCCCAGAGCAGCATGACTCTGTCCACACACTGCTCTTTTCAGCAAGGCTGAAGACCTCCAGGAGATGCTATAATATTTTTTTTTTCAGTGCAGCACGGGATTAGTTTCTTCTCAGCTGTTGCAGGCTGGCATAACTCCCATTAAATCAGTGGAACAGATCTGCTTATCTGCTGACCTGATCTGCTCTCTCAGGGGAGTAGAGAGCAGTGCAGAATCTTTAAAACGCCATCATAAGATAAAAACTGTCACAGAAACTTCTGGTTTTGTGGATAACAGCTGTGCCCTCCTAACTCAGAATGGCATGAGTTCTTCAGTGTTTAATTCTAGCTTTCTTTTAATGCATAATGGAGAAATTTAAGTAATTCTTTGCATGATCTGTTTTTAAATTCTGTTGTTGGCAACAGAACCTACGTGTCTCTCTCTGACAAAACTAATGTTTGATGGCTTTGGTGGTTTAGATATATACCAAATGAATTTTTTCCTCAACTTCTCCTGAGTTTTGAGAAGCCTGACTGTTTGTTTCCTCATAGGAACAGACAGCAGGGACATGTGCAATATCTGAAACGCTCAGAGATGTCTTGAAGGACCTCTTCAGCTCAGCTTCTCCATCTGTAGTGTTGAATGTGAGGCCTGCAGATACAAAGGAGGTTCAGGTAAGGCTCATTCCTTCCAAAATCTTTTTGAGAAGTGTCCTTCTGCTTCATGCTTTTATTATATATTCATGGCTCACAAATGAGTAAGTTAAACAGTGTCCAGTGGCAGGAACCAACTGGGGCACGTGTTCAGAACAACACAGCCCATGGCAGTGGAGGCTCTGTGGTCACACCTCCCTCGTGGCTCCTTGCTGGAGTTCCAGCCCAGCTCAGCTCTGCTTCCCTTGTGTGACACAAGGGTTTGGTGCTGGCATGTGCACAGTGCCCCTTGTCCTGGTTGCCTCTTGCAGAATGTACAGAACACAAGCCTTCTCCCTCAGGGCACAAGTCCCCCCAAACCTCCGAGGGCTCACGAGCTCAAGCTGCTGGTGAGGAACATCGAGGTGAAGCTGAGTGATCTCCGTGCTGCAGGTAACACAGCCCAGGTGCTGCTGCTCCATTTGGGGTTGGGTTTTTTTTCCTTTCCTTTCTGGTGAGATAATGTGGAAGTGTTCAGGGTTACAGCCTGCTCTCAGAAGGAGGTTTAAGAAATTGCTGTATTCTGAGAAATAGACTTCACAGAATCACAGAGTGGTTTAGGTTGGAAAGGACCTTAAAATTCATGTCATTCCACCCCCTGCCATGGGCAGGGACACTTTCCTCTATCCCAGGTTGCTCAAAACCCCATCCAGCCTGGCCTTGAGTATTCCCAGGGATGGGCCAGCCAAAGCTTCTCTGGGCAACCTGTACCAGTGCTGACTTAACGTATATTTTAATTTATTTGAGTATTTTAACATCTTGTTCTTCTTGTACAGAAATCCATCATTGCTGAAAACAGATTGAAATGACCACATGTATAAAGCTGGCTGATTATTTTCTGGCTCTTAGTTTTAATTTCTAAAAGTTCTCATTTTGGCTGTACCCAAGATGAGAGGCTCAAATCCAACTCTCCATTAGTTGCTGGCAATTACATTGGCTTGATTCAATGCTACCTTATTTTTCTTTACTTTAGAGTGATTTACAGATGCATCTCAAACTCTCCTCCTGTATAAGAAACTCCTGAAAGGTGGTTTTTTTTTGTTGTCAGGGACATTTTCCCATTATAGCTCTGCAGGCAAAGGAAGAAGGTGCCTCTTGCAAGTGGGGAATGAAGCCAAGAAAGAGGTCACTGCCTAGTGAAGTTAGTGTTGGCTTTGGAAAGCAGCACCAGGCCTGTCTTGCAAGTACTCAGACTTTTCCAAGTGCAGGCATGTCTCTGTCACTGGTTGAGGCATGAGCAGGCACAGCTCAGATTCTGTCAGCAGAAATACAGATTTGGAGGCTCTGTTATTTATGGCCACTAAACAATTCCCTAACAGTATTTTTAATGGAAGCTTGTGGTTGCTAAATTGGGCAAGGCAGTAGTTTTAGATAAATATATCCTACTTGCTGTTCTCCTTTTTTTCAGTTAGAGGTAATAGGGTTTCTGCCCTAGAGTCTTGCATAATGCTGCTTTGCTCATCCTGGTTGGAAGTGATCCCCATAAAAATGTCTGCAGAGTTTTTTTTNCATGTGTCTGTGTTTTTTTTTTTTTTTTTTGTTTTTTTTTTTTTTTTTTTTTTTTTTTTTTTTTTTTTTTTTTTGGTGTGTTTTTTGTGTTTTTTTTGTTTTTAAACAAATTATTTTTAAAGCAATTCTGGAACTCCTGGCTGTGAAATGTCCTGTATCAATAAAACTATGCTGGCAACTGCAACCCAGTCCAGTGGAAAGTGTCCCAGCCCACGGCAAGAGGTTTGGAATGAAATCCAACCCAAACCATTCCACGATTTATTACTCTACAATTTTGTGGTGCAAGCTAAACTTTCCAAAAGATTGGGTCATTTTGGCCTCGCTCTGAAAGTCATGAGATGAGGTAGCTTTGTGCTATAGTGCACTGAAGATTCTGTTGGATCTCAGGAGTCTGGAGTTTTTGAGCTTTCTGTGCTTCCAGGCACAGGCCCCCTGGAAAACACTGCTCTGAACCTGAAACCTTAGAGAAGGCTTGTAAATATGAATAATGAGTTAGAAATCACAAAAGTGTAATGAGTTAAAGGTGTGTATTTTCACTAGGTGATGGGTTTTAATTTTGAAGTTTTTATAGTATAGTGGTGAATATGAAACAAAATAAAAAATTTTGGGTAGTATCTTTTTCTTTCTTCTTCTTCTTCTTCTTCTTCTTCTTCTTCTTCTTCAGAAACTTAAGTAGTTGTCTTTAGTTAGCCTAATGCCACTCTAAGGGTCGTAAAAATCTATTATTAAGTCAAAAAGATAAATAATATAAGTGTTAAACTTCTATTGGTTTGTTTAGCTTTAAAAAGCCTTAAAAACAAGCTCAGCTGTGGCCATTTTTTCCCACTTCTAGCAAGGAGCTAGAGGTGTTGTTGTACTTTCTGTAATTTTTGATAAAATATAATAAACATCCAAGCCCAAACACAAAAATCGTCTCAATTGCCTTTCTAATAATCCTTGCTCTGAGAAAAAACAAATGAAACTAATGACAAACCACTAATAAATAATACAAAGCCCAGCATACACCCCCACAGATTCCTCATCTGAGAATCACTGCACCTTCCCTAAAAATGAGAGGAAAAAGAGACAATTCATGTGCTCTGCTCTGGAAAAACATGTTGGGAGGCAAAATCCCTATTTGCTTTTCTAATAGGAGATGGAGGGAATTTTGCTGGTTCCCCAGCAGCTCCTGGGGTGTAAATATTTGGAACTGAGTATGACAAATAAAGCTTTATAATGGGGTTTAACTGGTGCACTTGAAATCCAGTGGGAATCCTGCACAGCTGGAAAGGTGCTAGCTTCTGGACATAACTTGCTGACTTTTAATTAAAATTCCTTTCCCTTTTCCTGGCTTTCCCTTGCAATAATGAATTACCCTGTTGGAACTCAGGCTCCATGGGACTGTGCAGTATTTCAGGCTAACCTGCACAGGTACACAGGGGGCTGGGGAGGGGCAGCTTGTCTGTGCTGATGAAACCATGATTTTGATGGATGCTGACAGGGTTTCTAGGAGCTCTGGCTCTCCTGTTGGTAACTTAGTCCAGCTGGTGAATCCCCAGTAGCAGAACTGGTCTCTGCTTATGGGCTGTGCCTGTTTTTATTCCCTTAGTTTGTGTGTGTAAACAAAGATCACCCTCGATTTTGTACTACATGCTCTACAGGGAATCATTTAGGGCAAAAGTGATTTCTGCTGGTAAGGAAAATGGAGTTAACTGTTTACAGCAGAGTGTCCAGGGCAGAAAAGCTGCAATACCCTGTTGGTACAGTTGGTTTGTGGCTCAGGTTTGGTTCCAGGCAGGGCTGTGCAGAGTCCCTGCCCTGGGCTGGGGACGTGGCAGCAGGACCAGGCTCAGAGACACATGGCTGGGGGAGCAGAGACCAGCCCAGGTCCATGAGCTCAGGCTCAGCCCCTGTGAAAGCAGCTCAGCTGCTTACTCTGGGGTCAGCTGGGATCCCAAATAAGCTGTGTGTACACAGTGCTTTGTCTCCTCTAATCACCTTGCCAGGCCCAGGCTGCCTCTGTGCTGATCCATGGCCCCAAAGCATCCCCAGAGAACAACTGAGAGCTGCTCAGAGCAAATACTAACCCAGATTCTTCTGGAGACCTGGGGAAGCATCTTTTGTTTGCTCTGCACACAGTCAGTACCGAGCTTTTGGTTGCTCTCCTTGATGGGTTGGAAGTCTGGGTTTAAATTATTTCTGATGCTGTGAAAGGCATATTAAAGAAACTGTTCTAAGAGGAACACATCTGGCAAGCTATTTCCCCTTGGAGCAGCAGTATAACTACTCTTAATATGCCAATTTGCAACACTATCGAATTCCGAGATCAAGGCAGAGATAAGTCTGCAGCAGTGCTTTAAAACTTGTTAAAAACCACAGTGCACAAACCATTGTGAATTAGCACTGCTGTCATCAGTCACTTGCCAGCAGAAAAAGCTTATTTTCACGTCCAAATAAATCACTGTGACTGTGGCCAGGAGGAACTTAAAAAATTTCTAGTTTTTTTAAAGCAGCTGAAAGCAGCTTTACTCCCTCCCCGCCTCACACCCACAACATCACCTGCTCACTCTTTGTCTCCCCATCTTTTTGGATCGTTTTATGCCTGCACTTTATTGCTTCATGGGAGGATTTAAATTGGGCTGTCATGTTTTACAGCATGTAGGGTAGCTCATAAGACAGCAGTGATGCAATAGTGACCTTTGCCATGAATGTCTTCGGTGTACAAACCAAGGGAAGGCATTTATTCCGTGGGAGGGTGAGAAAGTGTCTCCAAAAGTCTGTTCAAAAGTGCAGTGTGTAAGGAAGGGGGTTTCTTTTCAGTAAGTGGCCTCTTGGTGACAGAGCATTAATAACTGGCTATTGATTTTTCTTGCCCTTACAGGCAGCACAGACCTTGTGTGTATAGTTCAGTTGAATGACCCTATGCAGAAGTTTTCCAGCTCTGTAGCCAAAAATGCTGCACATCCCTTTTGGAAGGAAGAGTTTGTCTTGTAAGTAACTTACCTACCGAGAATACTTTTACACTAAAGCACCTTTTTTCTTGAACTGTGTGAAAGAATGGCATTTTGAAATATTTCCATTCTTGGCCTTTCTCTGTGTGGCCTCAGAAAAATCTGGAGCTGGTAGGGACTTCAGGATATCTAACAACCCTCTGCATGGATATGAGATACAGGCCTCTAGGTGTTCCATGGTAGATACATGATTCCAGTAGATGACAGCAGTCACAGGCATAGTAAATCACCTCAGGCTTTCCTGCAGTGCCAGAAAAGCAGTGTTAGCAAGGTTTTGAAAGTCACTTTACTGTGAAAACTGCATTGGAGGTAATCTAATGTCTCTCCATTCCCTCTCCTGAGTGGAAAAATCAAATGTGCAAAAACAACTGACCATCTAAAAGAATGGTGGCCATGACTAAAAAGGGACTGTAAAACTTAACTAGATTTTCTTTCTCCTGTAGAACAAAAACAGGGACTTTCAGGCAGCCTACACAGTATTCTGTGATTCACACAGCTGCTGTAAATAAGGTCAAAAGTGAGCAGTTGTAAAACTATTTTTATTTTCACTTTCTAACAGCAGAGCAAAAATGGCTTCTGAGGTGCATGAGTTTAGGCAAGGGAGGAGTCACTGATGAACTTTGTTTTCTGAAGTATCACAAAGTGCTTCAGCCTCTGGGTCTGTGATCCACTTCAGCCATCTGTTGGTGGAACAGCACCCGTGCTCAGTGTTACAGAGCAGACAAGTTCCCAGCAGTTTGGGACAGGAAGTTTGTAAGAATAATACCCTTTTCCAGCTGAAAGGACTGAGAGAGGGCAGGCAGGATGTGATTAACTTGACTGGAATTTGGCCTTGACACTAGGAATAATGCTGGGGTTTCCACAGTGCTTTTCAAAAGTGCATGAGGTAAGCTTGGGGGCTTTTACAGATAAATGATTAGGATTTTGGCAGGGTATCTGAACTTCTTTCAACTTCCCATGAACAAACCTCTGCCCTTTTCTTTCTTCAGAGCCAAAAATATCCTCCACTCTGAACACTACTGTACTGACCACCATGTCAGGCTCTGCTTTAGCTTCATGGCAAAGCAGCAGTAGTGCCATCAAGGTGCTCCTTTCCAAATTTTGGGGTACAGGAAGGGTGGGAATGGCAGGGAAAAACTTAAAATCTGCTGCATAGATAATGTGCCACAGCATCTAGTGGAGGTGGGGTGTCTGCAGCCAGGATCACACCAGCCTGA
Organism: Buphagus erythrorhynchus; assembly: GCA_013400855.1. Lineage (NCBI taxonomy): Eukaryota > Metazoa > Chordata > Aves > Passeriformes > Sturnidae > Buphagus > Buphagus erythrorhynchus. The sequence goes on along the minus strand of VZTT01042232.1, from coordinate 23,517 downwards.
AACAGACCCAGCAAAATGAAACATGCATGTTTGCATGCCCTTGGGGTTTTTGGCAGAACGCCTGCTGAGAAGGTTATGAAATGAAGTTTTACTGGAGGGTTCCTCAGTAGGAACCAGTAGTTCCCAGTTTACTTTGCTGTCTCAGAGGAAAGGTTTTGTATCTGTTGTCTAGTCCATCTTAGGATGTACCACACATGTAATTCTGAGAGTAGTTCACCTGGGTTTTGTCACTCAGAAACTTGTTTTTGTTGGCTTGCAGCATCCTTGAGCCTTGTTTTGGAGAAGTGATATTGACTCTTCTCATTTAAAACTCTAACTACTTTCGTTTTCTTGCATCTGTCCTGTTTTTGCAGGACACTTTCCTGCTTTGACAGGGATGTTGATTGAGCCTGTTCCAGCATCTTGACTTACAAATTTGATCCTGCCAGCAGAAACAAAGCTTTTTGGTGCTGTGGTGTAGCAGTCAGACTAGGAACCATCTTCATCTTGGAGGGCAGCTTTTGTCAGATCCTGGGGAAAAGAAAAGCTTCTGAAATTCAACAAATTGAACATGTGCAAAAGTGGGGGAGGGACCCAGGCCATGGTTTTCTGACTGTGATCCTTCAGTCACTCTGACCCACCTGCAAGGTGCAGTGTTAGGCTTGGAGAGGGCTGGGGAAAGGGGAAAACCTACATGGGAAGGAAAATCTGTTTGGCCTGCAAAGACCTAACATGGTTTTATTTCCTTCACAGTGAACTAAGTGCCAAATCAAAAGCATTGCAACTGCAAATAGCAGAAGATGGGAAGTTGGATAGTAAGTATTAAGACTGAGTTGTTTTGCATGGTCAGTGTGTGAGCTTTGCTGAGTGTTGACAGAAGTCCCCTTTTATTTCTGGATGGCCACAGAAACAGTGAGATCCATCAGTAACCATGGGTGGAAGGAGAATACACTGACCAGGTGCCTCTCTCGTGGCCTGGGTTAAGGTTACAGAGAATCTTTGGGTTTCTTTCTAGATTGTCAAGATACTGAGTCTTCCAGGTGCTGATGTCCTATATTTCTCCACCATCTAAACATCTTAACAGATCCACTGTGAATTCTTTTGGTTTCAAGTTAAGCTTTTGAGTTCTTTCTGTGGCTGAAGGGGAATCATGGGAGTTAATTGTAAATCCTTCCTTTTCAAGTCCCAGAGGCTGCCTGACAATTCAGGTATGAAAATCACAATCAGGTGTAAAACACTCCAATTCTGATTATGTTGGATTAAATATAAAACATGGGGGCTCAAGCATTTTTAGAATTCGATTCTGTTGTTTCAGAATTATTTTTAATAATCTAGATATACAAAGTTGTGCAATACCTTGCTTATGATATATGATTATTGGAGGGATTGGAAAGTCAAAAGCTTTAAAAAATTTCTCTGATATGGATGCTATTTTTTATTTAAAAAAAATATGTATATGGAGTTCACAAACTTATGTTTTTCTGGAACAAAATGTAGTCTTGATTGTACCTAAGCATCTTTAGTCTTTCAAACAACACCAGGAATGTTCTACATCCTAACTTTCAGCCTGGTTTCCTGAAGGAAAAGGTCCCAGTGGATTGCAGTGACAATTCTTTTCCTCCCCCTCTGCCCCTCCTTACCTGCTGAACTGTTCTTTTCCAAGAAAAACTTTAATAGAAGACTGAAAAATAGAAACATATTAATGAGCAGAGAGCTGAGTTATGTGACTGTAATGTAGATCCCTACTTGTATAATACAGGTGTAGACAAGAGTTTATTACACCTGTTATGCCTGTACAAATTGTACGTGTTTGAGAAAATCACTTAATACAAATTCTCAGCACATGTTTTATGGTAACCTGACCCCAAAAGACCACTAAAGTGTAGGAGTTTATTGTTTTTAAACATTCTGCTTTGCACAGAAAACTAGCATTTCATCTCTGAAATCATGCAGTACCTTTGCTAATAATTTGTTCTGGTCTAGTGGAGCTGATAAAGTCAGGGGAGGGAAGAGCAAGAGAATTGCTGAAGTTTTACTAAAGTTCAAATTAAGAAACATCATTGTTGTGATGCACCAGTTAACCAGGAAACCAGACTGTCCTCTGAAATTAAAGATGCAGAAACTGGTTATGGAGCTTGTCCAAGAACCTAAAAGTTGTTTCCTTTTTCCCCTAGACATTCTGCATATAAAGAGAAAAATAATGGCCAGAAACAACAGTAAATAAGTAATATTTCATGGTTGCATTCTTTCCTGTTGCACAGTATTAGGCTAGGCTGAGGAATAGACATAAAATGGAAAAAAAGCTGGAAATTGCCACTTGTCTGCCCCGTGGTGTAGAACCAGTTACCACAGTTTTTTGCCTGAATTTTTCTCCTCCCTTCCTGTATTCTCTCCCTTACACATCCTGGCAGCTTAGATGTGGGCTGACCGTGCTGATTTTATTCTTGCAGGTCCTTTATCTGGGAAGGTGACTGTACCTTTAGACCTGTTCAGGAAACAACCCTCTGGCCAGCACAGCTTTGCTCTGACCAGCGGGGCCACGGAGAGCAGCTCGGAGCCAGGGCTGGGATCCATCAGTGCAGAGGTACTGCTGGCCCTGGGGGGGGTTGGGGTGGATCTTTCACTTCAGGAAGTGCTTGGGAATGCTCATCTCATGCTTGGACTTGTGGCTGAGTCAGAGCAGTTCTGATGGCAGGGTATTTGTGTTTTTTCAAAAGAATTAACTCTTGAGTTTGGCTCAGCAAAAACCTTGAAGGAATACCAGCTAGAAGTAGTGTCCTTCTTTCCTGACTGTGCTTCTGAGGGGTGTTTTTGTCTCCTTAGTTCTCTTTTATAGAACCCAGTGAACTGAAGGCAAGGCAGGTCTCCTCTCCAGTGCTGGCCACCAAGATCGAAAAGGATCGCACTGTGATGCCCTGTGGGACTGTGGTCACCACTGTCACTGCTGTGAGAACCAAACCTCGTCTGGAAGGGAGAGCATCCCCCCTGAGCACAGGTCAGACCTTCCTGTGATCCCTCCACGGGCACCAGGAGAGGCACTGGGGACTGGGATGCCAGGAAAGCTCTGCTTTCCAGAGTTCTCTGATGTGCTGGACTGGGGCTGTTGTTCGTATGCTCCAGAATCAGGTTTTTAATTTTCATAAAAACTTGTTTCTTACAAGAGGGACAGTTAATGTCTGTTAAATCTTCACCATGGTGTGATAATCTAGAAGGGCTGGATTTTGGTGGGTGGTTTTTCACATGATAAATACATCAGACTCTGAGAGGTTTGCTGATAACAAACCATCCTGTGCCCTCTAACCCTGATCTGTGTTATCATCTCTGATGAAGGCTGGTGTTACCTGGTGACAAAATACTTTTCAGCATGTCCTCCAGGAGCAGATTTTCCAATTTTTCTTGGGAAAATTATAAAAGTAAAACCTGTGAACAGTCTTGGTGTGAAGCATCACAAAGATCTGTGTTAAGTTGTTAAAGCAAATCTTTTACTTAAGTGGATGTTGTCTGATGTATTACAGTAGAATGTTTTAATTCTTTAATGTTTTAAAGATTTAAAAATGTTTAAAAAAATTCTCACACTTCACTGGCCTTTTGGGGTCAGGTTTACCACAGAACATGTGTTGAGAATTTCTGTTAAATTTTCTTGAACATTTGTGATTGAACAGTCATGACCAGTATAATAAACTCTTATTAACATTAATAAAAAATGTCTTGACTAGTTCAAATAACCAAAAAACTTGGTCCTCAGATTCTCCTGTGAAAACTCCAGTTAAAGTAAAGGTGACTGAAAAGGATTTCACTGTTGAAGCCCTCCATTCTCATGGTGCTCCAGTCAGCAAAACTTTGTCATCTTCAGATACAGGTAATAAAAATGTTTGAAGCTGCCAAGGAGAACATTTCTCTGTTCTGCATGTGGGATTAATGTGGTCCTGATACAATGACAGCCAACCCATGTGGCTGCTGCCTGTCAGCAGCACTGGGCTGTTTATGTTACAAAACACTGTGGTTTGGGGTATGGCAGCCTTGCAGTAAAAGTCTGGTTTTAATTGGCAATTTAAATTACTGGTTTTGAATAAATAACAATGAGCTGTGGTTTGGAGAGGGGAGGAAACTGCAGAAAAGCCAAAAGTAATTATTTTCTCTTACTTTTGAATGAAAGATGCCTCCTTTCAGAAAGGCACAGAGGATGCTGCACTAAATTAAAACCCTGTGACATGTACCTCTAAGTCCCCTGTGTCTGAAGAGAAGGCAGAGGCTGGACTGATGTAAGGAAGACTCAATTCTCTTCCTAGCCCTGCCCCTGGGCTTTTTTGGGCTTGCTGTGCCCATTTGTCCACCTTCCTAAGTCACCTGGATACCTGTCACCTTCAGAGTGTCAGGTGGCATTGACAATAATTATAAATTCACTTTGAATTGTATGTAAACCTGATTTTATCTCTGGGGAATTTACCTTTTCAAGTTGCAGCTCTAAATCTTCAGCACATTTTTCAGTCCTGTGTGTGGTCACCACTGAACCTTTCAGTGGCTCTGTGGGCAAGAGTGGTGACAGATGTGACCCAGTGTGGCTGCCAGTGGCACCTGGTGGGGAGTTCAGTTGGCTTTGTACAGGTCTGAGTGGGGAATGGACAATGTGGAGATGATCTGGGCTGTTCCTGGCACAGCCAGGAGGTTTCTGAGAGACAGAAATGTATTGGCCAACAAATATGGGGAAGGGTAAGAGGCAATAACTGTGAATAGCTGTAACAGCACTTGGATCTTTTCCTATCTCCAGGATAAGAAATACTCTGATACCATAAAGCAGTGTGGTATTACTACATCAGTTTGGGAAATGAGTTGAGTCACTTCTGAGTTGACTCTCTGAAGTGTTTATGGTATTAAAGACACAAAACACTGGAAAACTCACCTAGAGACTGCTTATTCCATATTGTTGTGGATAATGTTTTTATTGGGAGTGCAGGGGGATTTCTGTGAAGTGTTTATACAGTGCTGCAGGAAGAATTACTCATTAGAACAAAAGCCAAATGAAAGAAATACAAAGGAGCTTTCGGTATGGCAGTAACTTAGGTAAAAGTTATTAAAAATATCATGGCAAAATAGCAGGAAGCACTCTGGAAAAGATGCTGTGTCTGTGCCATAGTTCTGAGTGATGACAACACTAAGAATTAATGCAGGGGCTGGGGAGATGGAAAAAGTCAAGGTTTGAGATGACTGTGCAGACATGCACACATATTCTTAATTTGAGGCCTCATCTTTTGTTACATTACTGTCCCAGTAACAAAAGGCACTGCTCAATTTAGTTAACATTGGTGCTACTCCTGCCTCTCTTCTTTTTGTTGCCAGAAAAGTCCACCTCAGGCAATTAAATGGGGATTTTTGTCTTGTTGACTTCCTTAGCCTTGTTTGTTCCTGAGCTTGATGAATTTGATTAATGTGCATTTGTGTCCTAGATGCCAGAAAGGGCCATGCTTAAAAAGAAACTTGTGTTTGTCACTAAAGAGCATTTTATACAGAAAGTTTTATATTCCTGTGCAGTGGTTGGAGGGGAAAAGGGGGTGGGCTTTACAGGATTTGGAGGCAGCTACTTTGCCTTCCCCAGCCTATCACAGTGCAATAGCAAAACTGGAAATTCTGAGCAGGGAGGTCTGGAAAAGGAGCAAAATAACAAAAAAGCTCCCTGAGGAAGTAGCATCATGTGTAGCCAGCCTTGTACCATGTTAGAACCTGTGGTTCTTCATGATTGTGGTAACTCATGATGTCCCCACTGTCACCACAGGGTAGCAGTGCATTGAAATAATGGGGTGTTTTGTCCAGGCTTCCAGAACCTCCTTTGTTCTCATGGAAAGGATTTGTAAGTGCCATTTTGGTGCCTTTTCTCCAAAAATGGGTGACAGGAGGGAAAGACAGGACCTAATGGCTGGGTAGTGAATTGGCAAGTTTCTGGTGTTGATGCCATTTCTGTGAATTTAAAGTCAAGGACAAACTCTGCCTGTTTCTGCTCTGTTTTTTTTTTTTTCTTCTTTGTTTTCCCCTCTGTTTTTACTTCTCCCCTCTGAAATGATCCTTTCTTTCCAGAGCTGCTGGTACTGAATGGCACTGACCCTGTGGCAGAAGCAGCCATCAGGCAGCTGAGCGAGTCTGCAAAGCAGAAGCTGAAGTCTCCTCGGAAGAAAAGCACCATTATCATATCAGGGGTGTCCAAGGTAGAGCAGAAAACAGCACTTAGAGTTAATGCTTAGTTCTGTAAAGCCTTTTCTGCACTGACTTTTCTGCTTCTGCTGTCCCTGCAGAATCCAGTTTTGTGTGCCAGGTTTTTTCTGTGACTGTTTCAAGTTAAGCCAAATCAGGGTGTTGGGTTCTGATTGTTAGGTTTGACAGCCTGACTAAGAATGCATGGTGTCCTTGGTGTTAGGGATTTGAGAAAATCAATTTAGGTGAGAAGAGAGGATAATCCTTCTCTATGTTTCACCCATGTAGGGAAGATGCACTGAAAAAGTATGAAAGATTGTTCTACTTTTTTTCAAAGCTGTTAAAACCGTCTGAAAAACCTCTGGTTCTCTGGTGTCTGTTGCAGAGGGAGGGCAAACAATGAGACAAGATGAAATGCTTTGATGTTAATTTTTGAAAAGGACCAAAAGATTCTCTGGGTATGCTGACACTTCATTTCAGCAGCACATGTAGGGGAGTCCTGTTATTTGTAGTGGGGCCAGAGATAGGTGGAAAGCATTTTACTTAATTTTTTCACTCATTTGGCCTTTGCAACATGATCAAAACTTTGCTAAATGCTCTTCTCCTTTAGTAGAGCTAAGGAAGCTTCAGGTGGCTTGCTGATGGTCCTGAGCAATACAAGTGTAAAGAGTTCAAATAACTCTTGCAGGGAGGTTTGTTTTTCTCCAGCAGGATGACTAGTGTCAGTGTTGTCTCTTATTTCCACTGGGCAGACCTCTTTATCTCAGGACAGTGAAGCTTCACTGATGATGGACTATGCTGCAGCCATGGACAGCTCCTGCAGGGAAGCAGATCCACCCACTGTGGAGGAAGCTGTAGCAAAAATCACCTCTGAGAAAAAGCAGCCAATGAGTGCTTCAGAAGGAGTTCCTGGTACTGACCCACAGCAAAGCACCCACAAGGCCTGGGGTTTGGAGAATGGCAGCCAGCAGTGGGACACCAGCACACTCTTAGACCAGACCTCTGAAGAAATATCTGGGAGCTCATTAAGTGTTTCAGAAACCGGGAGCATGAAAAAATCTAAAGGTACATGATCCTCACTTGCACTTCAGTGACTGCTTTCTCTGTGTAATTGGCTGCAGTAGTTCACCCTTTCTTATTGATTTTTTTTGTCCCTCAAACTCTCTGTGATTGTGGTGTTGGTTGAAGCTGTTTTACTTGCAGCTCTCTGAGCCAGCTCAGGATTTCTTACCCTCTCCTCCATGAGGAAACAGCTCACCCTTAGAAGCTGGCAGCTCATTACACCCTACTCAGTTATTTGGGAGAGATATCACTAGTCACATTATCAATTCCTCAAGGAAAGCTGTCCTTGTAACCCAGGACTTGCCCTATATTGGCAGCCCCATTACCAAGGTGAAGATGGCAGGGATCCACAGTTACTTCCCCATACATTCCTCTTCCTCCTTCACATCTCTGAGCACAAGGCTCCCCTGCCCTCACTAAAGTGTGTGTTCAGGGAAGCACCACAGCTGAAGCAGGAGCTGCCTGGTGAACAGACTCCCCCTTTTCACTCATTTCATTAATGCATTAATGAAATTAATGCATAATTTGCTAAAGAAAACAGAATAAAAGTTAAGTAAATAAGGCATCAGATCATTTTGCCTAGGTAGTTACACACCTGAATAGCTGCAGTTTGAAAATGTCTCAGGACTCTTTGTGTTTCCTTGGTAAATCCAGTAACCTCTGAGCACTGGTTTGTGGTAAACACAGGGGCTATTAGGAACTCTTACAAAAGGGCCAGTGCAGTGGACTGTGCCCCAAACAGGCACGCAGGTTGCACCTTAAAGTTGTAAAAAATGCTGTGCTTGTCACTCATATCCATCCGTCTCTGCTTTATTATTTCCTATCCTCACCCAGAGATGCTGGGAAATGGCTCCCTACAAAACCTCCCTATTTTGCTGGATTATCACCTCCCTCACCCACGGGGCAGACACTGGAGCTCTTTGTCAGGACCCTCCCTTAGAGCTTGGAGATCTCTGGCTTTCCCACAGCTGGACTGCTCCACGTGAGAGATCAGGAGGGTGCAGCAAGAATCCCTGTCACACACATGCTCAGGCACTGGAAAGTCCTGGGTGTGGTTGGGGTGAGGGGAGTGGGTTAGTTCTCAAGGAATTTGGCTCATTTTGGAGCCTGGAAAAGTTTAGGAAGCTGTGTGAGAAACTGCAAAACGTCTGGGCTCTTCTTCAGCATGTTATTCTAAAACAAGCAAGTGGAAGTTTCTATGTGAGTGGTTTAGTTTTGGGTTTCCCTGTGCAAAGAGATCCTTTTCTTCTAGAGATCCTTTTCACACAATTCAGTATAAGACTGCTAAAAACTTATCTCTGAGACTGCAAAATATCTCTGAGAGAGTTGCATCATCTTGAAAAAATACTTGAAAAAAACTGGCTCAAATCCCTTTCATTATACACAGATGTCTTTGTGGAAGTCTTGAATCTCTGCTTTGTCACAGCTGAGTAGCTTTTATGGAGTAAGATAGGAAAACATTTCAACCCCTCTGCCTTCAGTGAGCTGTGAATAGTTCAAGGCTTCTGTTTGTCAAATGCTTTCCCTTAAAAAAATAAGAAACAACAAAAAACCCACCACAAATAAAACTGCAAATGCAACAACACAAAACCCCAAACACAGCAAAAAACCCAAACAAAACCCCTTCTGCTTTGGAAAGCCTTTTGTGTGTGTTAATATCTTAAAAGTTAGCACTTTTTTTTTTTACTCTTGCATATTTTTGTTTGCTTTTTTATCTTTCTGACTTCCTCTTTCTTACCCATTCCCTTTTATAAACTTAAGATGACTACTATGCCAGCCAGAATTAATTACCTACACAGTAAGTTATTCTTGTCTCTTTTTTTTTTTTAATCCCTAAGAAAATGTAGCTTTACAATGAGACACTCATTGTAAAAACTGAAGCAAAAATTAGTTTGACACCCATTTTCTTCTTCCCCCATCCATTCCTTTTCTCCTTCCAAAATTACCTTCCTGTGCTCAGGTGTCTTAGCAGAGCAATCTGCTGTGACAAATCATCCTTCTGGTGGTTGTGCTGTCCAGGAGGGCAGCAAGGAAGGCTTGGAGGGATGCTCTACATTCCTAATCTCTCTCCATCATGCCCATTGCTGTAGTATCTGGTAATCAATCAAAATCTGCTCATGCAAACCATGTGTGACCCCATAACGGATGTACATACAAAGAAAACTTACTTTAAAACCTGCTGCTTATAGATTTTTAGATAAAGCTTTTCTAGCCTAACTTACAGAGCTACCACAACTTCAGCAGGTATTTACAAAATCAGCAGCTCTTTACAAAACCACCTGTATGAAAACTGTTTTGGAAGTTGGGAAGGAATGGAAAACGATCTCTGTATCCTTGTAGATGTGGAAGGAAATCTTCCTCTATTAGCACAAACGAATTTCAGAAGTGATCCCATCCCCACATGCATTTTCAGAGCACCCTACATTAGTGCAGTGGGTTTGTATTTGTACAGTGCTCTCTGCTCTTCTCCTGGTGCTGGGGGCAGGGCTGGCACATGGATCCTGCTGAACTGGAGGCATAAGCATGCAAACAGCACATAAACCAGCACATAAACCAGCACATAAACCAGCACATAAACCAGCATGAGCACTGCCAGGCTGCTGCCCTGCCCTGCTCTGCCTCCTCCCAGGGCTGCATGTCTCTGCAGCAGCCAGAGCCACTGCCAGGCAGCACACTCCAAACTGGCTGCAGGCTGCTGGGCATGTGGCAAGCTTCCAGGCAGCAGAGACTGGACACCAGGGAGCTCTTGTGTTGGGGGCTACTGCTTGTGCTGCTCTCAGGGAAGTGCTGCCCATGGTTTTTCAGCTGCAGGGAGCTGTCCCAGGCCAATACCAGAATTTTTGGAGCATTCTTAGTTGGGTGCTGTTATCTGGAGTAGAAATCAGTCTGAATGACAGAATGGATGGGACTAAAAATCTGCTTAGTGATAAACCCTTGTGTCCCAGTGCTGCTGGCATGGCTTCAGCTGCAGCTGCCAGGGCTGCTGGGCAGGACAGCTGCCTGCTCAAACAGGAGCTGCACAGCAGAGGAGCCTCTGCATCCCCCCAGCCTCTGCACATCAACAACTGTCAGTGTCCTGGGGTGGAACACTGCTGCTTTTGTGCTGCTGACAGCAGCTTGAAGTGGTACTGCCTTGCCAAAAAGATCAATCAGAGGCTGATGGGAGAGCAGTCAAGATTCAAATCCATGAGTTCTGGTTGCTTTCAGCTGATTTCTGCTTCCCATCCCATTGTGCCCTGTGAAGAGAGTCTCAGCAGCTGCCAGAAAAAACATGCTTGAATATCCTCCCAGGTGCTGAGTGCTTAGCCCTTAAAGTACACAGTAATAAACCCAAGTACATGTTTGTGACTGCTTTGGTGTGTACAAAGCAGCATCTGGCTGCCATGAAGTACCTTTTCTGCAGCTGTCACTGTGTGCAAAGTGACACAGAGGCCTTGTGAGGTCCTTGGGGAACAAACATTTAATTTTAGCTGTGGCAGTGTCCCATGAAAGAGCTGCACTATGTGTTGCTTTTTGTGTCCATTTGCAGTGGGAGGAAAAGCAGAATCAAGACCATGCCATGACAGGAATTAATAGCTGAACTGAGAAAGGATCAGGAAACCTGATAGTGGTGCAGGGAGGAAGCTTTGCCAGGGAGGTGACTGTCCCCACAGCCAAGTCTGACTGCCAGAAGCTCTGGTGCTGGCTTGTCACCTGGGTCCTCCTCTGTCCAAACTGGCTCCTGCTACCTGGGACAACAGCCCTACCAATTCCATACGAACCTGATGCTATTTTAACACAGAGCTGATGTCCCAACCAGGCTGAGTGTTGCTGGTAGCCTGGAGCAGTGTCCCTGCCAGCTGCACACCAGGCACACGGGCACACATGGAGAGGGAGGGTGGAATTTGGCAGAATGGCTGCAAAAACAACTTAAGCTTGCAAAGAGAGGAGTACTGATAGCTGCTGTTGGCAGCATGAGTCCCTGGTGAGATGACAGCTGCAATTGCCTTGGCTGCATGCTGGGTTTAACATGGGGTCAAGGGAAGGAACATGGCAAAATAAAGCAACTTAATTTACTGCAGGAGGGATTTGGGCAGACTTCTGAACCTGTTGGAAGCAGATGTAATATTATTTTTAATCTGCTTGAAGTGCATTGCTATTCCTAACAGAGTTTTAGAATAGCAAATGCTTTGTGAGTGTTACTCTGGGTGCTGCTGCTGAATTTGTATAGAACACCTGCTGCCTGGCTTGTACAGAACCACTGCACACACGTTTACTGCCAGGTACTGCTGTCCTGCACCTCAAATTAAAATTTGCTTCACATGGTGCCTCACAGGCTGATCTTCACCTCCTTTGATCTCTGAAACAACAAAGAGTAGCATTATTTCCTCTCTTTATAAAATCCTTTCTACTTCACTGGTTGGAAATATTGGATGTGCCTCTGACACTTGAGAGCCCAGGGTACAACCCACACCAGCCGCTGTGCATGTGTGTATGACCACAGAAGAGCATTTGGAACTAAGTGTAAGGAAGGAGACTTAAATCAGAGGGTCAGCTTTTCTCACTCGTGCTGCAGTTAAAGCTGAGTTTCAAGAGGACAGCAGCCTGTCTAAAGCATTCTGCACCTTTTTCCTTCCACAGGTGGGATTTTGAAGAAAAGCGCAAAGCTGTTTTTCCGCCGGCAGCATCACCAGAAGGACCCAGGAATGAGCCAGTCCCACAACGACCTGGTGTTCCTGCAGCAGCCCCTGTCTGAGGAGAGCCACAAGAAGGGTGGGACACTCTCACGAATTCTGAGCAAGAAGCTCCTTTCCAGGAACAAGAGCAAGAACAAACTGAACAGTGCTTCGGGAGAGCCGTACCTATAAACCCAAACCCTCTCCGATGGGATACCTGCTCACCAGTTGAGCACTTGTTTACAGAGCAGTACTAGAGAATACAAATATGGCTGATGACTTGCATAAAAGGATGTTCACTATTAACAGTGGTCTTTTTGGTTTATTTTTCCAAAANTGCTGTCCTGGGGGGCACTGGGATGAGCATTCCCACAGGTCAGGGATGATCCTGCCCCTGTGCCCAGCCCTGGAGGCACCTCTGGGCTGCTGTGTCCAGCTCTGGCTCCTCAGCACAGCAGGGCCAGGAGCTCCTGGAGCTGAGCAAGGGCCTGGAGCATCTCCGTGCCCAGGAAAGGCTGAGGGAGCTGGGGCTGCTCAGCCTGGAGAGGAGCCCCAGCTGAGAGGGGCCTCAGCCCTGGCTGTCCCTGTCTGTTCCTGTCTGTCTGTCTGTCTGTCTGTCCCTGTGTGCAGGGAGGGCAGAGCAGTCCCAGGCTCTGCTCCAGGGCCCAGCAATGGCCCCAGAGCCACGGGCAGGGACTGAGCCCAGCAATTCCCCCTGCACAGGAGGCACAACTTCTTTATTTTGCACTGGGGCAGACTGCCTAGAGAGGCTGTGGATTCTCCTTCCCTGGAGATATTCCAGAACTGTTTGGACACACTGCTGTGCCCTGTGCTCTGGGATGGCCCTGCTGGAGCAGAGAGGTGGCACCAGATGACCCCACTGTGACTTCCAGCCTGACTGATCCTGTAGGGAGGACCCAAATGTGATCACCTGGATTTACATCAACGGGGAGCTCAGAACTGAAATACCACACCCAGTTTATGTGACAGAACCTCTACAGAGAGAGAGAAGACACCACTGTGCTCCCTCACTGCAGCCTGCAACAGCAGCAACTGATTTTTCTAGTCAGACTGAAAGGGGGAAAAAAAAGAGGCCCAGATCCAGTTTGTGTTGTAATTTGGAAGCGTGTGAGTGTTCAGAAGCAGGAGGAAAAGGCTGACTCAGAGATCCTACTGTAATAACTGTAGCCTGCTATAATTACTGCTCAGCCCATGTAGGTGGAGAGATGCCTTTAACATTAGCCATAAATCAATAAATTATGCAAATACCAATACTAGCATATTGTTTAATGTTCTGCTTTAAAAAGTTATGCTTAAAAAAACACAACTTTTTTTTTTAATCTACTTGAAGCTACTTGCAAACAAAGTATTTGCAAAATCTTAAATGTAGCTTTTCTTCCCTGTGTGAGAAGCTGTATTGCTGATGCAAAAACTCATCTTAGGGGCTCTAATTCCTTCTCCCAAGTGTTTTGTTAGACAAGTACATAAACCATAATATCAAATGCAAAGCTAGGAGCAGTAAAGGGTGAATAGAGCATAGTTAACCCTACAGTGCTTTTCATTGGAAAGCTTGTCCTACTTGCCAAACTCTTACTGAGATCTTAAAATACACAGCTGTGAAGCTTTTGAAAACATATTAATTCCCTTAGTTCAGTTTCTAGATCTACCAGTGTTGTCATGTGCTGAGTAGTTGGTCAGATGAGTTTTTTAACCTTTTTTTCCTTACTAAATATTTCAGCTGGCTCCTTTAGTCTAAAATGAAAAACTGATGAGAGTAAAGGCATAGTTCTCATTTTGGCTAAGAAGAAGAGTAGAATGTCAGCATTTCACAGGTACCATCTTTCATGCTTTACCTGTACTTTTCCATCCTCTACATTCCTGCTGAGGACAAAGGACCAAGCCTGTTCTCTTCAGCCAACAAAAACATCCATTCACTCCAACTAAATTACTGTGAATGGATGATAGACCTTGTGCCTACTTTGCCAACAGTGATTTTTTCCCTGGCCCCCTTCCCTCCTTTAAGCTATCCAACACTTTGGCAGATATTTGGGCTTTCAACTTAAAGCATTCATCAAAAATAGAAAGTTACTGAAGAATAGAAACACATTTCAAATTTCTGACAGACTCAAGGTTCCCTGGTAAATCAATATCAAAGTAGAGGGGGTTTGGTTTCTTTTTTCCCAGGAAAATGTTAGAACTGAACTGTCAAAATCTTTTAACTGTTTAAAAATACTGTTTATGTGTAACCTCCTAAGATCACTGTGGTAGTACAGTAGACCAGACTATCAAATAGTAGTACATTTAAGCATGCTGCTAGTTATGAGAACACTTGAAGGAATTTTAATGTTCTGTATTTTGAAAATTGGGTACAGATGAATTTTCTGGAGCTATATTGTGCTTAGAAATCCCAGTTCAGTAATACAAGTTTGTCTAGCATGAATGTGCCTGAACAGTTTTGTTTATTTCCAATTTAATACAAAGTAGAAGTTATGTTTCTTCATTGGTTCTAGAGTGGTTCATGATGTGAGCTTTAAAATCCTGATGTCATGTTCCCTCAACAGACCATGAACTCTCTGTGTTATGGGGCAGACTGGGGGTCAAGTCCCTGCCATTTTTAAATGCTCAGTCTGTTGCTGAAGGATAAAACCACAAGTGGTCCCTAAATTCAAGAAATCCAAATGAAACTGAGCTCCACAGCATCCATACACAAAAAAACAAAGAGCTGTGGAATTGAGAATGTAGAGGCAGCACATAACGTTACTTGAAGTATTCTTAAATTACTGAGCTGGGATTTTAATTTACAGAAGCTTTAGCATGTACTGTAGAACAGGGTGAAATAACACTGAGTAACTTGCAGGATATAGGACTAGGATTTGCCTGTAACTTAGCCTAGAGAATGGATACACGTGAAGAAAATGGTTCATCTTAAGGTCTTGATGATCACTTGAATTCTTGTCTTGATGATGGGAATGAAAAACATTCTTTACTGCAAACTGTGTGAAGGTTTGGGCTCACATGTGTTAAGAGAGAATGAATTCTTCAAATGAGGAGAGCAAGGCATTTGGTGTAAAAAGGGAATCTGGTTTTTTTATTTGCCTTCACTCCTCAGGAAAATAAACATTGTTTGGTTTGATGTTGGATCTCTATATCTGGTAAGCGTGCTCCTCACCTCTTCTTATTCCTCTGCAAATAATTTATGTCCTGCTGTAAAAACAAGCTAAGGCACTAAACACAAGGGGACAATTGAGTTGCTCAGTTGTGACAACCCCAAAGACCCACCACAATGAATCCCATCCCCTCCTCAGGTTGTCACTGAAGATCAGGAGATCTGAGGATGCACATTTTTTGTGTATTTGGGTCAGTGTGAGCTGGATCCTCACAACCTGCAGGATCCACACTGCAGTTTTGGGTCAGCAAGACTGGATTTGTCAACTGGCACAAGTAGCACTGTGATGTGTCCTGTGCAGTTTTTGTGAAGGATACCAGAGGGAATCACCTTCTGTGTTTTGTAATTTGATCCATTGTTCAAATGTCTAATAATTAAAATTACAAAGAATTTTAATAACTACCCACTTGAACAGCAGATAAAATCTTCACATTATATTATTACACTGAAAACTGCTTGTTTACTGCCTTGCAATGTAATGATCTCAGAACAGTAGATTGGAAACAACCTTTGAAATACTCATTCCTTTTGTCCCTTTTCTCACACTTCTGTGTGTCTGGGTGTTCTGTACAGCAAAGAAAGCATTGTATTTATTTCATGAGGACTAAGAGATGGAGGCTTGCTTTTCCTTTCTAAAGAATTTTTCTGCCCATATCTGCAACCTCTTAATTTGTGTTTGTAGTTTGTTTTGCTTTATGGTGTTTAAACTTTAAATATGCCTCAGTGGAGACAAGCCCTATCCTCACCAAGATTTGTCTTAGCTTTAGTGTGAATTTTGATTGAGTAAATAGTACAAGAATTAAATTGCTCTTTGTAGATGAAAGCAATAAAACCACTTAATGTCTCCAATGGGAATACAAGCTAAGTAACTTTCTTAAAGTGATTGAGACCCCATTCAAAGTCACTTCAAAGAGGAGGGGAAGACTTTATCCCTAAGTCATTGGTATTTCATATCCTACTTGCCCCAGGAAGAAATTAGAGTCATTTCACTCCTAACAATATATGAAACTGGGAATCTGAGGCAGAAGGAGTGCCAGGGTGGAAAAAAGTTCATTGTCAAACTTCTTCAACTTAATGGACAGGTCATACACTGTGCAGGCATAAATACTGGGTTTTATTTTTATGCTTTCTGACAGATACTCTTTTTCCCTGCTCTTTCTTTGGGAGACAGGTTGGGGCTTCAGGCCATACAGATCTTGTACTGTCTTGCTCTTGGGAGATTTATAGTGCTGCTTTTTTGATGAAATTATCTGGCAATTACACCAGTTTTGGGGATCAGTGGAATTTTACAGCGTTTCCTGGTACTGCATCTCCTTGCTGGTTCTAGGTGTTTTTCAAGTGAAAACCTTCTGCTGTGTATTTCTTGCAGAGTTCTGGTGCTCTTGATGTGCAAAACGTCATAGGAAAAAACAAAGTTGAAAGCATAAAATGCTACCAAATGTGGATGGGGAAGCAAAATAAGAATCTTGCTCTTGTTTTAATATATTTTTTAGGTCTGGGTGTTACACAGAGCAAGGTGAGAGCTGCCTGGATTTTTCAGTTAGGTTTATTGCAGGCTTTGATTTGGAGAGCTGAGGTTTGAGACAAGTGCTTATAGAATTAACTGTGCCAGAGCTCCAGGCTAAGACATTCCTGTTGTGAGTGGGAACAGCTGACCTCATGCTCTGACCTCCACAGGACCTAAGTGGATTTATTCATGTGTTTAAAGTCAGCATATGCTTCTGCACATTGCTAAGCCTCAGCCTTGGTGATAAACAACTCCAGATTAATTATATAACAAGGGTGATTACTTTATGTTAAGGGTGAATAATAGCACTTCACTCAGGATATCCAAACTGCCACTATGCAAGGTGCTGGCATGGTGTGAAAATAGCTGGGAAGGATGATCTGAGGTCTTTCCAGTACTATAACTCTGTATTTCCCAATGATGTATTATACTCTGTATTATTCCACATGGGGTAAAACATTTCTTTTCTAGGATCAACTGTCATAGTCACTTCTTCTGTGGTGTGTTTTTCTTTCTGCGCATACATAAACTCAAGTTGGTGCAATTATGAAATCTATGATGTACAGATTTATTATATCACTGCAAAAACCTAAGAGGATTTTTTAAAAGAAGTAACTTCTGCTGTACATACAATAAAAGCCAATTGTCTCTGTGTGGTGTGCTGTCCTACTTACCTAGGTGTAACAGATGGTTTTCTATTCTCCTTCACTAATTTGACCTGTTGCTTAACACAGACCATTTACCTGTTTGTTCAGGAGCAGAGTTCTTTCCTGATAACCCCAGCCTATCAGGCAGCCCCTTGTTGCTTGAGAAATCACCTGGAGCACAGATTGGGTAGGGAATCTAATGGCAGAAGGAATTGTGGAGCTCACTGTGGTTACTCAGTATTTTTTTCTATCACTTATGTCGTAATATCCTGAATTAGGGGGCAAAGAGTGTTAGAGCCTGTATCCTATGGGGAAGACACCAGTACTAGAATGAGCACAGCCTGGGAATTTGGTTCTTTTGTGATGATTTTATTGAAAAGGTTATGTTATAAATGAGTGCTGCCACAAAGCCCTACCAGACTGAGGGGGAAAAACAACCCCGACATTAAAACCACCACAACAAAAAACCCAACAAAACAAATAAAAGGCATTCATGTGAAAATAGCCACAATAATGTTTACTTCCCTTCCAAAGCTGAGGGCTGTGTCTCTTTTACAAGGAAATTGTAAACTACATTCCCTTACTGGGAGTTACTGCCCATATTTACATACCTGTTTATTTCATATTATTTAAGTGCTTAGTTCAAGTTTCCTGATAGTCTCCTATTAACAATCCTTCATCCTTTTCCTCTATGGTCTAATCTGTGGTGAGTTTTTTACCAGTGTGATGCCATTCCTGTACATTAACAAAAGTGACAAGACCTGTGAGAGGGAGAGCATAGATGAGGGAGGGAATGGATGTAGCTCCAAGTGTGGCACCATACTCTTCCCTCCAGTTCATCCTTCTTAAACAATAAATATAAAGGATCTTCAATTTTTCACCTCTCTGCCCAGGTGAGCCTGGCATAAGATGCAATTTCACAGTCTGAGGTTAATGCTGAAAAAAGTAACTTTAGAGCTGCAAGATCCAGACTCGCATTGTAAACATACAGATAATTATACTGAATTAATTTACACTTATTTTGACAAAGTGAATGCACTGCAAGTAGGATAAACCACTCTGGAGTGCTGGATGCTGGAGAAAACCAGGCAGAAGTCCATGTGAGTATGCACTGAGATATACAGGGAAAATAAGTA
>VZTT01042229.1:3514-15119 GCA_013400855.1 Buphagus erythrorhynchus | reverse complement strand
TTTTTTTTTTTTTTTTTTTAAGCTTGTGTTATGAAAGAAAGCAGAGTCACAAAGCATTTCATCCAACTTAGAAAGTTCTGCAGGACTCTGACTGAAACATCTCAGGGAGCAAAGGGAGGAGTGACTGGTAGTGGCCTCTTCCCCTCCCACCTTGTGTGGAGGGGAAGTCCTGGGATGTGCCCACAATGCAGTCCCAGCAATAGGTCAGAGGATGATGCTACCTCCAGCCACACCACACTGTGCTGAAGCACATGAGTCCCTTAGGTACCAAACACACATCTTTTTCTCCCTAATTCTTTATGTAAAACTCTGCCTGGCAAACCAAGCTATGGGAGCCTCAGGTCCCCATTTTCTTCACCAGGAAGATGCCTGGGTCAAAACTTTCTTCCTTGTATAAAGAACTAGTCCAGCAGCTAGAGGTGAGGGCCCTAACTACCAGTGTAGAGACACTTGACTCTTTAGAGACACTTGGCTTTAATTTTTACACAAAAGTGCCTCAGACCCCGAAAAGCCCAAACGAGCTGAGGCTGCTGGGGAGTTCATCTCAGTTCATTGGAAGTGGGAGGTCTCTGCTGAAATCCCTGTCCAAAGCTGGGCACAAAGCAGGTTTCTGTTTCCACTTCTGGCTCCCGGGAGAGTCAGCATCAGCTACTTCACCCAGCTCTAAATGACACATTGCTCCAACATGTGTTTCCAAGCGCTAAAAGTGAAGACAAATGAAGTCATGCGGCTATGCTCATTGATAACGTTCCTGGCACACCGTTTCATGGTTAGCAGAAATGAGCCTATAAGCCTGCAGAGTTTAAATTCTCTAATTCAAGAATTCTCTTGGACTCCAATTGTGTATGTTTTGCAATATTTAAATGCAAATAATATTCAGGTCAGGTTTCTGACTAGTCGCTGAATACCCTCTAGTGCTGTCATGGAATTTGTTTCCTTAATGTTGGATTATGAGAAGATAATTAGAAAGCATTAGTATACACTATATAAAAGTTAAATATGAATGGTAAGAATTCAGGTCCAAACCATTTTAAGTTAACAATGACAGAAAACTATTATACTGCAAACAACATACTAAAGCTATTGCCAATGCTCACATTTTTTTTGCCCTGAAGCACAACAATTTTACTCCATGAAAAAGTTTTTCTACAGTGTTATAGGTAAAACCAAGCTCATAATTCCTAATAATTTTATCAAACTCTATCATTAGGCACATTTTGCAGCTGTCAGAGCAGTGTGCTTGCCATGAGATACAACCTTTATGGGGTTCACATGCTACGGTTTAGAGGACCAAATACTAATTTTTTTGTCAGGACTTACTCAGAAAAGAGAGCCAGAATCTAAGTTATCATGACCTTTGCTACACCAACAAGATAGTGCATTATTCCATTCCCAGAAAGAAGGAGTGAGGGATTCCCATCAATAGAATACATGAAACCTTTTCCCACTACTTTGTCATCCATACTGAAAAATGGAGTAGCAGCAGGCACACAGAACTCTTTCTTCTTAAAATCCAGAAGCGTAAGAATATTTAAAGGGCTTTATTTTCACACAGCAGCCCAGAGAAACTTTATTTTTAAGCAGTCTTGTTAGATATCTAATTGAAAGACATAGAATACAGGGTCTAAAGCAATCAAACTAAAAATATTTTCCTCCCAGTTCAGAAGGCAAACAGGAAAGAAGTGACTAAGATGCAAGTGCAATATCTCATTCTAGGCAAAGAACCAACCCTAGCCAATTGTGGGAGATATTTCTAATGAGAAGGTGATATGAAATGGTATTGGAAGGCAGCTTTGGAGAAGTGACTCTCATGTACTTCCTCTCCTAGTGGAAGCAAGGTGACCCCACCTTAAAAACAGAAAATTTTATCTTGCACTGCATCACACAAAGTATTACCAGCAAATCTAGGGAAGTGATTCTTCCTTGTGAGCATTAAGAAACACTGGGTCACAATGAGGGTTACTATGCACTGGCAGAAGTTTCCCAGGGAGGTGATGGAGTCTCCATCCTTGGAGAAATTCAAAAGCTATTTGGACAAAGTCTTAGGAGAACAACTCCAGGTGACTCACATGAGCTTCGGCGTTTGACCAGATGTTCCCTCCCAGCTGCTCTGTAGTTCTGCCTTTGTTATGCTTTGAAACATTCTCCAAACAGGAGAATGTCACTCTTTAGGACCTGAGCATGAACCTGAGCCTTTGGATTGTCTGGCATGCTACTAGAACATGTTAAGTGACAAATAAGAGGTATGCATATAGATATATACACACTTTATTATTTGTATATGTATACACACACACACAAAGAAAAATTTTTTAGCATTCAATGCCAGTACCTCAGCAGAGGAAAGATGTATTTTCATCACCATTCTTTTCATACAAGCACTAGAGTCCCACTGCTCCAGATTTCTGAATCTTTGAGAAGATTTAAGAAATCCCTGGCAAATGTTGCCCCACAGAGAGCTCTCCCAGCACCTCATGTAGTGCATGTAGAGTTAAAGTCAGGTAGTACAGATACAGAGCAGTTTGGTGAGAATTTATAAAAAATACTGCTGTAGTAAGGGTGATGCCTATTCAATTCAGAGAATGAACTTCAGCTTTCTTCAGCCTAATTGTCTGGTTAGGAACTCATTACACTCTCTAGCACTATCTTTAAAGTGCATTTACAAATTGCATCAGCAATTTAATTAATGAATAAAAAACTGCATGCAAATGCTGTCTGATACAAAGTAATGGTTTAAGCTCAACAGTGAACATAAACATTCATGTCTTGATCACTTAAAAGATGAGCAGGCTCTACTTTAAAAGGAAGGCAGCCTTTTCAACATTATGCAGGGAATTAGTTTTTGTGCTCCAATATTTCTCTGTTCCAAATAAAATGAGATATAAATATTTCTTTGTGTGATCTGTGTTCTGATATCCTGTGCTATAAACTCCTTTCTTATGGAGTCCTTGATCCTTATCTTTTCCCCCCTTCTACAAATCACGTTAACTAATCTGATTAGTGCCTTCCCCATCTCAGCACAGTCTTCCTGAAAGATCAAAACCAGACTAGTACCATGCTCTCAGGATGAGAGGCACAGAGTTTTCAAAGAAATCTGTTGCCACACAAAAGGACAATTTAATCGCTGTACAACAAATTGCCTCAAGATGCAAAAAAGCAGAGAATAGATTTGAGAGTCTCATTTTACCAGAACCAGAGGCAAGGAATCAAAGTAAAGCCTACAATGGCTTTAGAAACAAAGTGTGGTACAAGAGCACAGTTTGGCTATCCCACCAGGTATTGGATATTGTATTTCACTGAGATGTAACAATAGAGAAATTATTTCAACACCTGCAAAATTCAAGTCCTGACATTTGGCTCACCTACCTTATGTGTCCACTGCCTTATCTAGAAAAGCTTTCTTCCATATAGCTTACTGAAGAGCATTGTGTGTCACAGCAGTTTTGCTGTTAAAAGTAAGTAAGCCACATTACAGTAGTTACAGATGGCACAGTACATAAAGAGGCAAGTAAATAAATGTCACTGTGTCCTACCATTCTCTTTCCTAGTAAATGGAATGAAGGAAAAAAAAATGCTGTCTAGCTAAAGAACTCCTATTCAGAATAACCTGTTAACACAAGAAAAAAGCTGAATGACCCAGGTGTAGAACACATGAAGAAGTCATGGGACAAGGATTTAAAAATACTGCTGAGAGTATACACATACGATAATACATTTAGAAATGTAAGATTTTTTAAAAATCTTGCTCACATATCAAAGAATACAGGAAGTACCACAGAAATAGGATCAATGCAACAGTGATCTTTTTAAAGCAGACTGGTAAAGTAACATATTGTGCCACAGGACAGGTTTTTTTAACTGAAATGCATAGGTTGTATAAGCAGAAATTTCTCTACATGCTGTGTTTGTGAGAAAGCATATTAACATGTCAAAGAACATATTTATGAAACTCTGAGTTGCCTCAAACCAGTGAAACAGAGTTTTGTTGATTTCCTAATGAGATTTCCACCAGTGTTCAAAGAGAGACAGCCTTGGCTTCAGGCGTGAGCTCAGACACTTTCAAAACCCCACAGATTTATAAAGCATTTGGAGAAACAGCTAATTTCTGAAAACAAGCAGAGCAGACTTTCTCCTCCAGTTCTCAAAAAACCCCAACAAAGCCAACAGGTAGCCTGTGTTAAGTCGGGTGACCTCAACTTTGTGCTTGGCCGTTTCTCTGGCAAGGTAAATGTTTCCTGGGATGGGTAAGGTAAAGCAAGCCTCGAGCAGAAATACCAGCAGAGTAGCACAGACTGATGGGTAGAGAAACTAATGTTTCCTGGTAGAGGGTAAACAAATAAAAGGGAGCTTGGTCAGCTGCTTAGAAGAAATTGGATGAGGAGAAGTATGTAAGTAGTTTGGATTTAGGAAAGGACATGAATGCAGGTCAGGAAAACAGAGGGAGAATGGCGAGTGTAACCTATTTGGGTTACAAGCCAAAAGCAAGACTTCAAAACGTTCAAATATGCATTTGAACTTTGGAAGCCTTACAATTAAGAAGTCAGACTTGAAAATCCTTTGATGTTTGCCCTGCAGAACTTCCAGCTGGGTGGAGAAAGACACAGAGACTCTGCATACGAGCAGCTCCCTTTCCTGAACTCTCACAAGATAAGAGCCTGACTCACACAGAGGCAGAAGCACAAAACCTCCTCATTTTGGCAGGTATCGTTGCCAGGCAACAGATCCATTAAGCAGCACAAGCTCAGGGATCCTGATTAACCCATTAGCTTCTCAATTAAAACACTAATTCGGGCAGTGGCAGGTTCAAGAGCCCCACAGGGTGCTTCCCAGTGCCAGTGTGACATGCCATCCAGGCACTGCCCAGTGCCAGCAAGCCCTGCCATAGGGCCAGTGGACAAGGTTTTGCCTGACAGCACGCCACCACAGCAGAGGCTGGTGTGCCTTTCAAAACTGGGAAACAAAAGAAGAAGGAAGCAATAATAACTGTGATGAAGGAATGTGAATTATTCATAAGAAATTAATGCAAGCCACCAGGGGCGAGCACCAAGAGAGTTTTATTTTGCTCATAGGATGGGTAGCTGCTCAGCTGCACTTTCATGGGATCTCATCCGTACTGTTCACAAGATGACAATTTTACATCATAAGAGGTCCCCTGATGGCATGTATTAATTTATAATCGAGGCAAAAGGAAGGGAGTATTTTGGTGTACCACGCTAGTAAAACACACAAACTACTCCCTCAAGGCACATATACGCATACATTAAAACATTAACAGTGGCACCAGAGTTAATAAGAGCTATGACATACAACACAACCATTCACACATTTCATGGCAACCCAAAGCCAATGCTTGGTACTCACACTGTTCTGAAGTGGGGCCATGCAGCTCAGTGGCAAATAGAGGAAAAACAAATTACTGGATGCCTGGCACATGCCTTTAAAACAAAACAAAAACAAGGTGAACAGTAAGGTCACATAAAACAGAGTATCCTTCCAGAAGGAAAACATTCTATGTAAGAAGGGCTGTGTATCTTTTAAGTGTATTTATCAACACATTCATTGCATTAGTCAACAGGGATAAAATTATGAAAGCATGGAGCACTGTAAATGCATACAATTTAGATGATGCAAGAGTATGGCTGAAAACTAGTTCTATTATTTTTTTTTCCAAGAATCTACTATTACATTCTTCTGTTCCTCCAAATTAAATTCATTTTTTATTTTGTTTAACCTATTGCAAATAAGTATCTGTCAGAGTCTGGGTTTCCTCCCTGTCCCTCCTCCTCTTGCTGCACAGAATAGTAATAGAAAACAAATGTTTGCAAAATTGAAGGTAACAGAGAAATTGAAACTACACTCTGACATGGATAATCTCAGGGGAAAAAAAGAAAAAAGTGGCAGAACCTGTAATCTATCAATTGCTAACTACTGTTGGATAGCGTTGTGTTTCAGAAAGCATGCCTGAGAATTACTGGATTGTACTATAACAAGGGAAAAAATGAAACAAACTTTTTAATTACAATCAAGAAAAAACTAAACCATAGATGACATTAAATGCCTTAGAACATTTAAAATTATTTTTACCAGTTGTGTTGCAATTGGTAAATCCTATTTATTGCTGCCTTGACAAAATTTAGGTGGTTTGTAGGTAGGAAAAAAGAGAGGAATAGTGGTGTTTTGGAGGTAAAATACAGTATATGCTGTCACACCACATTGCAGCACAGGAACACGGTTCTAACTTGGTTAAGGGGATTGATCTTTTTAGAAGTATTTTTAGACATTTTCTTTCTGCATTTCATTTCAATTCTAATTGGCTTTTTTCCCTCCTAAAATTTTGTCACCCATGCTTTTCAGCTTAAAGCAGTGGTTGGTTGTTGTGAAGATAGAGACTCAGTCCATGAGACACAGCAGAAGATCCTCACAGACATATAAGTTGAAATTTCATGAGATGTCACCCTTTCAGTCCCACTGGGATCTAAAAGCACTTTGTTTTCATCTGACATACAGAAAAATGAGTACATTTTCCTGAGAAGCAAGTATTTTATCTCCTTTTGAGTTTTTTTTTTCATGATATCATTATACAATGGCAAATAGCAAGTGATACACTTATTAAATTCTAGTTTGGCACAGAGCAACCAAAAGAGAATGAAACATTTTCATGGCCTTCACTGGGGAATACTTTTCTATCTGTTCCCTACCAGTGTTAGAGCTTGAAGTAGCTGGAAGAGAATAGCTCAGTTTTCATCTATGAAGTTTTATTCAAGTTTTATTACCTCCACAGTCCACAGAGGCCAGTTCCATCATCTTAAGTACAACCCTCAGAGACCTGCAAGAATTAATTCTGTCTATTTACTGCATTTTATCTACATGACATACTTTTACATTTATTTGAGATTGAGTGCCAGAAGTATGTGAGAATTATATGTTTTGAAATTAACTGTAGCTTATGATTTGCTGTAGCATCAGAGTGAAATAAAGAGCTAATTTATAGATGTTTAAAAAGACCATATCATTATTTGTGTGATAACAACATTTTACATATAGAAAACACAGAAAAATCCTTGCAGTTAAAGACACCCACATCACCTGCATAGAAATCTGACCCTCACTACTTACTGCTTATACCTTTATTGCCTGAATGGCAGAAACATTTCCCGAAGAAAGTTACTGGAGAATATTTCTTTACTTAGAAAAGTTTAGAATTCACTGCCATAGATCCAAAAAGTATTTCTCCTCACTTATAAATGAGAAAATAACTCAGAATCAAACAATAATATTTTTAAAAAATTTTTAGTAATAAGCATATCCGAGGAAACATTTGAGAAATAGTTTACTATCTCTCCAAAATTTATTTGGACAATCAAAAAGGAGAAAAAGGACTGCTTCTTTCTTCAGTCTTCTGACATAAATCAATATAAGTCCAAAATAAATTGAGGGTGTGGGATTTGAGATTATAAGAGGGCCCTATGTATGTGTATATATAATATCTCCTGTACAAGAAGAAAGCCAAATAAGAAGTGATTCTTAAAATGGATATAATGGGAGGTATTAATGCAGGGGCTGCAGAAGCTAAGAAAGTGCCCTTCTGAGCTATGCCCCAGTGCTTCATCCTATCACAATGTCCCTAAAATAAATATTAGCCCCAATATAGACTATTGGCTCATTGTTTTAAGTTTAAAATATGTACAAAATCTTTAAAAAAAAACATAAATACTTTGCGCTGTTGAACTGCCCTTCTCCCCTATCTCCTTTTCACTGAGGGTTTTCTTTAAGAACATTTACTCATCCAGAATATCACTACCTTCTTGTCTGCTTTGCCTTTCAGACTTTCTATTTTTTTTAAACAAAAAGTATATATGTGGCACTCAAATGACAAATATTTCTAATGATGACATGCTCAACACACAAAATTGTCTTCCTCTATAGTGCAAGGGCTTTAAAAATGACAGCTCTTCAGGTGCTCATGAATAAATGAACCAAAGCAAAGCAGATGGAACTGTTCAAATCTAGTAGAAGTGGACTCCAAACCTATAGGCAGACTGGGGAAGACTGCTGTTCAATTTTAAAATGAGAAAAAGTTGGCAAATTGGAGAACACTATTAAATGCTTACACTTGAACTACAAAAACCCCTTAGTTTTACATCAGTAACAAAATGACTTTTTTACTGCTCATGAAACACGCCTGTCTGCATGAAAAATACACTTCTGACACTGAATTACATCAGATCCTCTGACACTTAATTTTTAATGGTTATTGCATAAAACACTACTGAAGTTGGAAGAATTATTAAAAGCAAGGTCACAAAATAGTATTACAAAATTTTGTCCAGTTAGCTGACTGGTGACTGGCTCAAGGCTTGGTAATTGGCATTGACAAAAACCACACCTATTCAACTATAAAAAAAAAATCTCCTGGGAAACCTGTGATTAGAAGTCAAAATGGTAAACATTTGTGGCTTAATTTTTCATATATGGTGATATTTGTTTATTTATTTCTTTATTATATTTCTTTCAATATTTACTTGAAATGAAACTTTGACTACTTGTATGGGCATTACACATGATTGTGATGGATGGGATTGTGATTTCTCTCTTTTGGAAAAGCTGTGAAAACAGAGATCAGTCACAGCTAACAAAAATGCTAGCACAGTACTGTAATTGTGCATTGAACTTGACCAAGCATAGCAATTTTGCAGTTTTGTTCTTTTTACTCTCATTCATACCACTAGCTTGAAAATGCTGTCTAGCTAAAGAACTCCTATAATGCCCTAAAATATCTCAAAAAAACCAAACAAACAAACAAAAAACCATCATCATGGGCAAATAATTCAAAGCACTTTTAGTAATCTATAAAAATAAGACTTCAAGTATTTGTCAGAGAAATGTAGTTCTTGGTATTAGCTTTCTCTTTCTGTAAAACACCTAAGCTTTCATCTATTTAGAAAAAAAACCCCAAACAACAAAAACCAAACATTAAAAGCTACACTGCAGATTTCTCTACTAAATCACAGAACCACAAAATCACATACACGTTTAGGTTGCAAAAGACCTCCAAAATCATTGAGTCTAACCTTTGACCCATCACCACCATGACAACTAAACCATAGCATGAAGAAATTCTTCCTGATGTCCAATCTGAGCCTCCCCTGGTGCAGTTTGAGGCCATATCCTCTTGTTTTTCAGTTCCTTCCCTGGGAGAACCAACCCCCACCTGGCTACAACCTGATTTCAGGCAGTTGTAGAGAGTGATAAGGTTCCCTCTTGAGTTTTCTACAAGCTAGACACCCTGGGGATCTCAACTGGTCCTTATAGGACTTGCATTCCAGACCTTTTGCCATCTCTGTTGCCCTTCTCCAGACTTGCTTCAGCATCTCAATGACTTTCTTGTAGTGAGGAGCTCTGGACTGGACACAATGGACACTGGCANTGCAGTATCGCAATGACTTTCTTGTAGTGAGGAGCTCTGGACTGGACACAATGGACACTGGCACTTGAGATACGGCCTCAGTACAGAGGGACAATCTCTTTTCTGGTTCCACTGGTCACACTATTGGTGATAAAGCCATTGGCCTTCCTGGCCATCTGAGCACACACACTGGCTCATGTTTACCAAGAGCCCCTAAGGAGGAATTCTGGGACCAGCTGCCAACTGGATTTAGCTCCATTCACCACAACCCTCTGGGTCTGGTCATCCAACCATCCAGCCAGTTTTTACCCATCAAACAGTCCACCCATCCAAGCCATGAGAAAGCAGTTGGTTAACTCCAGAATAACTCTTATTCCTTTTAGGTAATTTTCATGCTCTAGGTATAAGCAGGTCAAGTTTTATATGTATACAGAGGACCAAGAAATGAAATGTAATAAAGTGATGGGATGGACAGAAGCACATACTTTTACTTCCACTTTCTAGGCTTCAAAGCTGAGTGCTGAATACCTTCTACCCACTTACTGGTGTCTGACATCCACATCACCTCTGAATCTGTTCCAAAACATGAGATCAGGGCACTGAATAACAAACCCTGGACACAGCACATCTTTGAAGTTTTCACTGATCATTGTACTCCATTTGACTCTGAATGGACCTACTTTGAACACTCAAATCTCCTTTGTCCCCATTTTGTGTGGGTTGAATTTTCATTTTCAGCTCCCTCCTAAGTTCTTTGTTCCCAGGCCTATAATTTCTCACTTGAACCAAAGTGTCTTCTTTGTTCACTTGTGCTCCTGTGAAATCCATGGACACTGCTTTTCTAGCTGACAGCCACAAAATTTGCAACACTTAAATACAGCTCTTTAATTTTTGTTCTTGACATTTTCTTCATCTGTCTAGCAATTTAATACACACAGGACAAACCCGAAGCAATTTATTCTTGCTTTCTTCCTATCTTCCAAATATAAGCTTTTCTGTTTCTCACATAAAAATATCATCTGTACTTGAGATAACTTCTGAAAATTCTTCTTCAGACACATAAAACTGATCAGCTACAACACTGACTAGGGGAGATAATAAAGAGAACCAGCAGCTTCTCTGAGTGTCATAGTACTTCTTGTACTCTGAATTGAGAAGGCACACTATTGAACATAGCAAGAACTAAGAATGTCAAGGGTTTCACATGGTGTGCAAGGTCTGGAGCCTGTGTTTATTCTCCTTACCTCTGTATTTATGTCCATTATCCTCAGTTCAACATTGTAGACAGCTCTTTGTAAATGAATAATATCTCAGAGTATCTGCAACACCCAAATATTCTTTGATTCTTTTAACAAAATTCAGGTTTGTTTGATTTTTTAATTTTTTTTTTATTTTAGGATAAAAACAGCAGAGGGACAGTCAACTAAGTTTCATCATACATTTCTTCTGCTCTTATTTGTTGTATGCACACACCAGAGATTGATGATGAAATAGCAGTAAACTCCTTTTTCATTTTTAAGGGCTATCTCTTCATCTTAGTCTTGGTCAGGTGCTGTTATTCTTCCATGGCTTTTTCTCAGAAACACAGTGTTTTCTCAGAAACACAGTGTTTTCCCGTGTTTTCAGCTTTAAAAAAAAAACTCCAAAAAATTCCAAAAAATCCTCTCTATTCAAGTTTGAAGCACACCTATTTGAAATGTCAAAAGAAGCAAATTGGCCAGAAGAGTTTTTCTCAGTCTGTGATGCTTGGACAGAGGAAATCATTACAGTTGCTTTCTGAAATATCTCTCCTCATGTGTCATGACCACTCCCAAACTTAAAAAAATATAGACTTTACTATGCTCACAAACCAAATACACTGAGACCAAAGTATAAATAAGCACCACACACTGTTTAGTATTCTTGTTCTGTTATCAAAGAAAACTCTTATGCAAAAATTTGGCTGGGTATACCCAGACTAGCATTTTTAGGGTGAGGAAAGTGGAGAGAGAATATGTTACAAAAACTAGGGAGTCTCTGGAGGGAAAATAAAAAATTAATTGGCTATTGAAAACCTAAAGTCAGAGGAGGATGAAAAAAGAGGGAAACTGTAAAAACACATTCTTTCTCTAAAAATGTGGTTTGGCAGACAAACTCTTTAATCATTTAAGAGTTGTGTTCAGCCAGTTAAAATGCAGATAACACACTCTGAGAAGTCCT
>VZTT01042228.1:32471-49166 GCA_013400855.1 Buphagus erythrorhynchus | reverse complement strand
AGGAAAAATACAATTTATAAAGCTGACTTAACAATACTAATTCAGACAAAGGTCTATCCAGCCTAACATGCAGTACCCAGGAAGTACCAATATTAGAAACCCAGAGAAGGGGACAAAGTGCATGACCCCTGCCTGGTACACCCTCTCCTCACTCACCTTGTGGTGGAGTACAGATCAGGCACTTCCCAACTCTGATCCCTCTCCTCTCTTGTGTTTTTATCTCTGATTCAATAAATGAATTTGATGACACCTGACACATATTCTGAGTAGTGGTGAACAACTTCTTGACACTTCTCTATATGTAACACCATTTATATAAGCATCTCTCTATACATCCCTTCCCTCTTAACCCTAGCTGAAAAGTTTCTGTCCATTACTCAGCTCCTTGCACTGAGCTGCTCCAGAGCTTTCATTAGCAGCANCTTTTGTTTTTCCTGTTTTACTACTAACCCTCACGAATAATTTACATTGTCCTCAATTTCCACAGGAACCAGAATTGTTTCTCAGATTAACTTGTCTAGAAGTTCTCTGCCTGTCCTGTGGGAGTAACATGCTATGATGTTATTTGATAAAAATAGGCATCATCTCAACATTCATTCTAAAAATGGTACCATGGGCATTTATCCCAAACCTCTGTACTCCACTCTGAGGGCATGCAAAGGCAGTAGCATGTAGGACAACAAAAGAGTCCTTCCTCCAAGTAAACCAACACATGCCTGCTACATTCCCAAACTTTTAGTTGGAATAACAAGCACTACCTATCTAAGCAAAACTTTCACTCTTCTGGAAGCCAGGAAGCTCAGACACACTGTTTATACCTCACCTGGGCACAATACTGCAGAGGTGACTACACCCCCTTCTATGTCACAGGCAGTCAGGAAAAATACAATTTATAAAGCTGACTTAACAATACTAATTCAGACAAAGGTCTATCCAGCCTAACATGCAGTACCCAGGAAGTACCAATATTAGAAACCCAGAGAAGGGGACAAAGTGCATGACCCCTGCCTGGTACACCCTCTCCTCACTCACCTTGTGGTGGAGTACAGANAACACTATTGAGTTTGGACTTTTTATTGTATTTTTCCCAAACAGTAACACTTGCCCATAACTGGGAATGTCAACTCAAAACTGTTTTCCCAATAGGTGCATTTCTTTCTACTTATCAACAGTAAGCTTCACCTCTGAGTTTAATGCTTAACCACTCAGAACACTACTCCTGAAATAATTCATTTAGCTTTTCCTTTTACTGTCCTGCACATTTTAGTATCACCAGTAACTTCATCAATTCTTTCCTTTTGTATATTAAGACCATCTAAAAATATGCTGAACAACACAAATAGGAAGTTGTGGGACACCACTGATGAGCTTCCTCCACTGTGAAAACTGACCATTTCTTCTTAGGCTTTGTTATTCATTTTATGAAAGTGTCTTCTCTAATGCCCCACACAGTAACTTTAATTTTTTTAAAAAAGCTCTGCTGAATGGAAATCTGTGAAATCTTCTCCACATAAAATAAACTTGTTAATTTTGTTTAATTAAAGAGAGGTTCAAAGTTGCACACATCAAGAAAAATGCAATGGATTGAATTAATTAAATGAAGGGTATGAAGTGCAACTGTCTCTTCTAGACACTGACTAGTATCTGTTTCCGTGAATATTTCCTTATAAATTCCTTTTCAGCCTCCAAACAGATTTGAGCCACATAGCCTCAAGATCTAGTGTATGAATGCATACAGTTTTTAATTTATTTATCTTAAAGAGAACCTTTGCTGACACCTAGCAGATAAATGATTAATTGCACTTCTTACCATCTTTGTGGAGCCTTTACAGCTGATATTTTAGAGCCTAAAATGAAAAAGCTTATCCAGATAGAAAATAGATGGCACTCACATAAAACCTCACGCGCTCGTTAAGTAAACAGAAGTGCCAGTTACAAGAATAATGAAGCATTTCCTAAAATTACATCTTTGGATACAGATAGTCTCATTTGTATAATTTCTAACATCTGCTCAACTCTTAGTAGATAATAGCCTGAAGACACAAAAATAAAAATTCATGCAATGCAGAAAACATTATATAACTTCAGAACCCTGATAACTTACTAGACAGGAAGCTTTGCCACTAATACTACTAGAGAAGGACCTCTTTCTACCCACAGAATAAAATCATCCAATTACACTGGATGAAACAAATTAAAGAAAGTGAAGGAATTCTAATATAACCAAAGTTATTTAGTTTTATTTAATGTGCTATCATTTTCCAGGGTCTGTGTACCCCTGCTCCTCCAACAGTTTGACAGGAGCCTGGGAATGGGTCCAAAGCAGAAGGCTGCTCATGGCAGGACCACCCATTCTTCTACCTTCACACCCACCCCTGATATTTTTTGCCATCACTGGTTTTAAGTTCAGTTCTTACATTTTCACACTGGAGCAATGACAAAACATTAATGAAAAACCCCACCATTTTCACATTTGCATCCTGCTTCATCATTCTCTGAGTTTTGGGCAAAGCACAACTGACTCACCCTCCGCAAAAGTTCTACTCTGATTTTTTAGGTCCCCTGATCCTGAGGCACAATTTTTAATTAATTAATAACTAATAACTAATTCCCATTCTGATGATGTAGTTCTAGGTTGAAACACCACTTTTGACTCAAAAATCTCTCAGTCCCAATTGAGAAAGGCTGGAAGAGTGAAAGAGTAACAACAGTACATGCCTGCTTTGCCCCTGCACCCTTCTGCCAGTCATCGTTTACTCTCTCACAGAGAAATATCATGAAGTTATTTAAGGTTTTGGTCCAACCTAATATACTCAATCTTGTGGCAGCTGGGGAATATACCAATGGGAAGTGTTTGATATAGGTTTCAAATGTGATGCACAACTCTACTGACTTCTGTAAGCTACCCTACCTCTCTCATTTTTGGCAACGCATTCCTGTAGGAAAACTTTACAACTCTTCTTTGCTAACTGAATCACCTGCAGCATAGATAATATTATCCTCAATAGTATGTTGCATAATTGTATCTTTCCCTCAGCTTTAACTTCAATTCCACTTCAATCTCGTTATCAGTCTATTATTAAAGAGGAAAAAACACTCCTTTTAGTAAAGATGGAATAAGAGGTGGAGCTTTAGTGGTAATTTTTTTTGTCAATATGAGCTATATAAGGATAAACATTCTCAGGGATTGCAGAGTATTTTGCATCATGCCACAGAAAAAGATGGTCACTTCTCCAAGAAAGACTTCGTCTAGGTAACCCTAGAAATCACAGAATTTCTTACATTTCTTTTTTTGCTACAACCAAGACTTCAAAATCTTTGAGGTACTTCTGTCCCCTTCTTCAATGACTTAAGGATTAGCTTTGCTATATACAAGTTTCTGATTTCATTACTTCAGCTCGTATATTCATCTACCCAAAATGCCTCTGGATGTGCTGGTTGCTTGACCATACTGGAAATTCACATGAAAGAAAACATATCAATGAAATTCTCCAAATGGCAAGTGATTTTCAAATGGCAAGTGAATTCATAGCTGTTCAAACCCTACCTTGCTAAGACTGAAACATGTTTCCTGTGACAAGATCATGTCAAAGGATGAAATTTCAAAAGCACTTATGTAATCTGAAAAAAAACAAGCCCTCCTTGAACCATGAAATGAGGTGCAGGTTTCTACGTATCTTCCTTTCACAGGTTACTCATGAGAATCTGAAAATCCTACCTGAAAAGACATAAGACTAGAATTTTTAAGAGGTCTAAGCTGCTCAGCACTGAAAGCCATTGAGGATTGAGCACTGACTCCTTCATGGTCCTTTCTGAAAAAATCTCAACCTATATCTTTTAAGCTGCCACAGGTAAAAGCTTACAGCAGCTACAAACGATGGCTTGACAATGGGAAAAAAAAAAAAAAGATGATAAAGATGGCAATGGCAGTGGTCGGAGGTAATGCTTGTGCATGTTCCTGCAGACCTAGTGAGAAAGCAGCTTTTGATGGTGGCCTCAGAAGCAGCTTAATCGTCTGCACTGGGGCACGAAGCAGCTGCAGCGTGGACTGCTGTAAAGGAGGAAGCAAATCAGGAGGAATAAAATGAAGGAAAATAGAAAAAAGCAGACTACCATCTAATCATGTCCTTGGTGGAAGAGAAACTCAGAGAGTTATCAAGATGAGAAAAGTTTTAAGTCAGCATCTTTCTCCTAAATGCAAAGAAGGGATTTGAAGCTGATAAATAACACCTTACCAACCTACTGCATTTAGTTCCCTTCCCTTGGACTCTCAACTGATAATTATGTGAAGGGGCACCAAATTAAATGATCCAATAATGCTTGGCTTCCTCAAGCCCAATTTCACCAGGAAACAGACACAGGAAATAAAATCACCAAGATACCAATTTATAGTTCTAACTGGTCCACAAAAGGTATAGAAAAACTTTTCACTTTTAAGGACTACTTCACATGAAGGTTAGTTTCAAAGAAGCAGATCTAAAGCCAGAACATTTTACAATTTCACCAAACTTTATATTTTTGAAAATGTTTCAGTCTGAAGCTTTGAAGCTTTATTCATTGTCTTGAGTTGAAAGTCTCGTGACACATTTAATTATTTTGGGTTCACAACATAAGAGTCATAAACTTTGGTGCTGCCTGTAATTTTGTCCATTTCCTGCTTCTCCTCATCAGTCTCCAGAAGAAATGCAAGGACAAAACTAAATAAAATGTGTTTATATATTAAATAGTTTTAAATTATATACAGTTTTAATTGTCCCATAGGTGCCACAAGCTAAACTGGCATAACTGTATTCCATATATAGCAAACATTGCACATGCATCCACACAAACATAAAGAAGTATAAATCTGGATCTTGCACAGACTTTGGGCAACATTAAAAAATTTGCAAAATAGAGCATCATTAAAGTAATGTGCAGTTTGGCTGAGGAACCGAAGACACTTTGAATGAAGACAGTTCAATATAACTGCAATTTATCTTGTATAATTATTACAGCTCACAGTTATAGAAATACCAGGTATGTTGACATATCCTGAATTTTCTTCCTCAGTCTTTCACATTTTGTTCCATTATTTGGAAACAAGCAATATGCTTCACTCTATTTTATACCTCAAGGCTTTCTGATCCTTAGTTACTGTCCCCACATGGAACACAAGCTTAACATTGCAAAAAGAGACAATTGCTTGACCTTGCCTTTGTACCCAAAGAAGCTCCCTGTTGGTAGACCATGACTTCTCCCAGTCCAGAGAACTCACTTGTTACTGGAGTAAAACCTCAAGGCTTCAATGTACCATGTCACACATTCATAGGAGAGAGACAACAT
The DNA here is from genome assembly GCA_013400855.1 of Buphagus erythrorhynchus. Classification (NCBI taxonomy): domain Eukaryota; kingdom Metazoa; phylum Chordata; class Aves; order Passeriformes; family Sturnidae; genus Buphagus; species Buphagus erythrorhynchus. The sequence continues at coordinate 43,844 of VZTT01042228.1, read as the reverse complement.
AAACTTGGGAAAGGGACTTCTTTACAGGGAAGCTGAGAATAAAGTGGGCCACAATGAAAAGCTCAGATTTAGTCACTAATACCTGAAAGAACAGCCAAAGGTCAATGATGCATTTATCTTTCTCTGGACATGTTCTTCGTCCCTCAATTACACCCACTGTGGAAGTCTTCAAATTAAAAATACCTCCTTTAGACCCTCCATGTAAAGAAGAAATCCCTATGTTCCACAGACATATCCATTATATTAAAATGTGTCTAAATGTAAATGTATTTCCTCTCAAACACTGTCCTACAGTTTACCAAACCATTAGGATCTGAGCAATAAGATCCATCAGCTGTCCAATCAAACATCCACTAAAAGGGACAACAGTGCTGATATGATCTTTCCAGTCTTTCTGCCAAGTTTTCTACCACAAAGATAGAGAGAGGGAGTGTGTGTGTGTTGGGATCTCTGTGCTCTGTAACGAGGAGGGAGCAATGGTAAGAGGGACAACTGTCTCCTTTTAGCAATCTTGTTTCTAGCTGAGGAGGTGGAAGGCTGAGCAGCTTTCCTTCCACTCCCAGCCATCTGTTAAAAACCTCAGTGAGGACAGTTCTACATCAGCAATTATTATTGATAAAACAAAAATGCTCTGACACAATCTTTGAAACAGGATACTTAATTTTATCAGTCTGGAGAGGAACTTATTCTTTCACAGAGTGACTGACTAACAGTCTGGATCATTCATCCCCCCCACTCACCCCTCTCCCCAATATGCAGCACATTCTGTGCCAACCATCTCCCCTGAGTTTAACACTGTCATCTATGTTTTGTGGGGGAGAGGGGAAACCTGACCTCAGGCAGCATTTTACTAGAAAAGCCTGGAAGTCATAAGGCACTGGTACAAATACCAGAAAAATAAAATTAAGGAAAAGAAAACAGTGAGGAAAAAAAAAATCCACAACCAAAAACACAATAGAAACAATACTTTGTGTTCCTATTTTAAGTGCCTCTCTCAATGCTATATGCATAGCAGCTAAAGGCAAGCTGGAAACCAGCCAGGTCCTGGCTGCCAGCAAAAATTTTGTCACCTCCTTTGAACATCTGAAGTATGTTTACCCAATAGATTTCATTAAATTACACTTCCATTAGGAAGCATACAATGTTGATACTCATCTCAAAGATAAAAGGGATCGCTAAGAGGCATGTCATCCTGCTCCCCAGCTGATTGCTATTTCTGGGCCAATCAAGGAAAGGAGCCAGAACAATACTTAGTTAAAAAAATGCAGCATCTCCCCAAGGACTACATACTAAGAGACTGCAGCTCCATTATCAAAATGAGCATATCATTAATGACAATACACATAGAGTATGTTATTTTAATACAACTCATACACAACAAACAAGCTGTATTTGGGTCATTAGCTGAATTTGTAAAGCAGTATTTCCAAGGGTTAGAAACTCTTCATCGAGATATGAAGTTTATAGGTTGGGAGCAGGGAGACAACAAATATTTTATATGATCCCAAAATACAGTGACTCTAATAACACTGCGGTTTGAAGTGCAATGTAGTAGCTAACAGAACAATAGGCTATTCAAACAGAAGTTCTCATTTTAAAGTAAAGCAGAAGTAATTTAAAACACCAGGCACTGTTTTACTAAACATCTATGAGGGATAATGAAAGCAAAATGCCACTGATGCAGTTTATACTGTACGTATCACCTTTTAATTTATTCTTACAGTACAGCTAAAAAAAAAATACTCAAAGCAAATTTTACAAACATTAAAAAAATCTATAGAAAAAACAATGCTGATTGTAAGGCAAGACACTGGGGAGGGAATAACATAGGAGAATCAAATAATTTATCTTATGGTAGGCTGAGCCTTTCCTAGTAGAGAGGAGGAGATATCTTTGTCTCTAAGCATTGCTGTTAGATGTATGATGTTTAGTGTGTTTCCTAATCTCCAATTCACATAACAGCAATAAAGGGAAGATGACTAAACCAAACCCATGCTAATTAAAACCTGAAGATATAGGAAAGGGCTGGGAGGTGTTAGCTCTTTACAGTCAAGCTCTGCCTCATCGTCTTGCAGCAATCTGTGACTATTAATCTCTAAAAACACTCCTTGCTCAATATTCTGCAATCTAGACTTCAGCCAATCTCTTTCAACACAGAGAAAACCTTTTGCTTTAGCCATATTTGACATATCATATGAACTCCAATTATCCATCTTTTTGCAGTTAATCATCTCACAATTACATTTCCTGCACTTATAAGCATCCAGCTGGGAACTGAGTTTTAATCTAGGAAATAAAAAAAAAAGGATTCAGGTTTCTAACAAATTACTTCTAATTAACCAGAACCTTTTCTAGTCATTCCAACCTAAAGATGCCTACAGCAAATGAAAGAATTTATTGTTTGCATTCCTAATGATACTTTAAAATTTCATTTCAATTTCCCCAATGAGTAACTTTCAGGAAATTCACTACATTATATCTACTTAAACAAATATTCTGTTAAGCAGGAAATGCACAACACAAAACCTAGGGGAAGAAAGAGAGAGCTGGTATTAAACTGAGCAGAAAAGCTGCTACACAAAGCTTAAGAACCAGAATGCTAATTAATGGCAACTTCCAGAAGTGCACTGCAGCTATGGTGCCCATGCTCTGACAGACTTATTTGGAATCTCAAAACTATGTTCCCAAATAACAGTTTAGAAATTAAAGTTTGGTTTGGTTTTTTTTATTTTTTCAGGGAAAAAAATGGTCAGTTCTACTGATACAAGGCAGCAATTTGTAATCTGTACAAAGGAAGTGGATTAAATGAAGCCACCTCTCTAGATAACTCAGGAAACTAACTCAATGCCAGTTAAACAGTACATGAAAGAGCATTGTCCCACAATTTCCAGTGATTTCCCCAGGGAAAGATTTGGAATAAAAGCCATACAAAACATGCTTACTGCACAATTGGGAAGTGCTTGATACCACAGGGAGGTAATATGAGGTAAGAATCAAATGTAACAGTTTAATTTACATTAAGTCATATCAATTTTCTCCAACTGTTTCAGAAAGTCAATGCAACTATCTGACAGAATAGGATTGTTGCAAAGTAAATTATACCTTTCATGTTCTTTGGACAGTCAAATACCAGAGGGTTTTCTGTCAATTATATGATACCACAGATGTACATCCCAAATCTGTCCATCTATCTAACAAAAAGAAAACAATATGCATCTGAAAAACACATTTCAGAGCTATCTTTAAGTAATACATAATATATAGGTCAGTCTAGCTGCAGAAATATCTGCTCAAAAGGTTGGTGTTCATTAATGCACTGCAAAAGGTTCCACAAAACAAAACAGTACTGCACTAATTGGCTGATTGATTCAATACCAAGTTAAAGTAGTTAATTATTCTGGAAAAGAGTTATTTTTAATGCACCTGAAGCCTTCCAAAACTATTAAATTTTATATGCCTGAACCAACCTCCCATTACTTTGACTTTCATTAACTACCTCTGTAGGCATTTAGAGAACACCAAAACTGTTGGTACATTTTTGTTTTTATTTATAACAGAGGTTGTGACCATGGACATTTTAACTCTTTTATAACAAGGGAAAAACAACAAAACCATTAGCAACTTCCTTTACCACTGCTAAAATTTAGCATACTGTAATTCCTGCCACAACAGCAACAGCTTTGATTCCAACACTGCAGCATCACAAACCGATTAATGCCAACCTCCCCTTCCCAAATTTCTGCATTTCTAGTTAACTTCTCTATCTGACACATGGAGTATGGCACATTCAGTGACGTGAGGAAGGGATGGATACCCCTTGTTGAGACTCATAGATACATCCTTAGGTATTACAGAGATCATATTCAAACCACTCTGCTGGAATTGTGTGAAACATCATGAGATTATTTACCAACACATTTCTAATCCACCTGTGCACTTTCAGCTGTGATAAATGAAGACTTGCATGAAGCAGCAGCAAGAACACTATGGGAAAGTTAATCTTAGTTGTGAAATTGGTCACCAAAGACAGAATGGAAAGCCTGGCTGACAGAGGACAAAGTTTTTCTTCTTAAAGCTCCTCCCAAGTCTAAAATGGGAAATTGAGAGACACAATTCAGACAGGCAACAGGCTTCAGTAGGAGCTCTGCTTGCAGCCATCAGGATCAAGACAGGTGTTCCCATTCTGAATGCAGAGCAAGGTACTGGCTATTTCAATGCATGCTCCAGGTCAACACTATGAAACCCCACCAGAAGTCCTGCACACTGCACACAAAAGACCCCACACTGCTCACCCAGACTCCAGACCTCAAGCAGGTAGGGGACAGAAAAGCACCACTGGAGCTGTTCAAATCAAGTAGTTTTAACAGTCAGAAAGACCAAAGCCTCTGAACTCACACGTGCCACGGACACCTGGCAGAGCTCCCAGTGCCAGTAAGGTCAGGCCAGAATTTTATCAGGGTGCAGCTCAGCAGGCGCCACAGATGGGCAGGGCCATGGGGAGCCGGGGAGCAGCATCCCACAGCATCCCCCCAGCAGGGGAAAACAGCCCTGAAATGGAGCCCTGGGTCATGGCTGGGCTGGGGAGGCTGCTCAGGACCACTCTGAACTGATCATAACTTCAGCAGGATTTGATATTAATCACACCTTGTGGAGAATGCAGAAAAAACACCAAGCGGAGAACACATAATGGATTTACATCGCCATGGAGAAGACAAATTTCAAATCAGAAATATCCAGCATACGAAGTAACCCTGATCCAGGTTAAAGCCAAGGACATCTGTCTGCTGTTACAAGAAACTGCTCTACCATTTTAGAATAGTGTTACTGGTTTACTGCCCTTGAGTTACACAAGTCCTGAATCACTGGCAAGTAAGGAATGAACAGGTAATATTGCAGAGAGATTCAAAAGGTACTAGGCAAACATGAAAAATAAAAAGAATTAGAAGAAAAAACACCCTCTCAGCTGCAGTCATTTAAGTAGGAATACCACAGAGAAAAGCTCTTAAGTGCAAATCTTTCTTATTGCAGTGTTACTTTCAGTGGCACATGAAACAGCAATGATAACAGGCTCAAAAAAAAAACTTTGAAAATAAAGTTAAAAGATACATGTAACTTAAAACTAACATCTTTTCCTACACAGAAAGGTTAAATTGTGGGGTTGACATTTGCATTTGTTACGTTGTCAACGTTTCCTGCCTATCAGCCTATGTACAAACAATATCTAAAGATGTCATCTACATATTTATACCAAAGGAGTTTATGAACAAGACCTGTCAGTATATTTTAACACCTTTCCAAAACGTCAGCTTTCATCAGGTATAAACACAACATGTTTAATTTATTAGTTTGGTTTAATATAAAAAGTTGACAATCATATGTCACCATAACTATTGATAAGGTAAATAAGGACTACAGGAAAACGTCAGAAAGTTATTAAAATATTTCTCAGCTTCCTGAATCAAATTGGATTTATTGACTTCTCTCTGTCAATAAGTGCATCACACATTTTTCTTCATATGGCTATTTTTGAAGTGATGTGTCCAACAATGAAGTTTACAGACAGACTATATATCCTAGAGAATCTGAATTTCACTTTGACTTTTTGGGCAAGGGGAAAGGACTTTGTTAATATTAAAAAAAAAAACAAACACAAATTAACACAAACACAGATTTGTTCACTTATATTTAAACATATGCCAAAGATTTCTTTTTCTCAAATGTACTAAGCTTCATAAAAGGTAAAATGTAAGTCAAAAGAAACTCTGAATACAACTCCAAAGTTGAGCACAGCAATGGATTTGTTTCCACTTTCCACAGGAGGTGCTTGATTCAATTCCCTCAAGAAGATTGCTACTACCAAACGTCCACCTTCTTTGTTTGTAATGTCAGGAGAACAACCTATTCTCACTTCTTTCTACATATTTCCCCCAAAAATGTAACAAGAGGGCAGCACAGCCACATTTCAAGAATTTCATCCCCCCTATGACTACACAGCCAAACACCTCATCAGTGAGTCACTGCAGCCAGAATGCAGCAGCTTGCTCTATTAGGGGAAAAAAAAGCCTTCATCTGAATGCAAGGATAAACTCCATTGTACAGACTGGTTCAAACACTCCTGCCCAAGCCACACTCAGGCCAAGTAATAGCAAGAGGCACAGAAGTGTTTAAAGACAGGGGGTGCCAGGGAATGGGCAGCTCTCCTTGCTGGAAGAGGCTTTTCTTTTCTTCAGCAAGTCCAACTCTACACCTCAGAATTAGATACAGTGAAGAATTTACTATTATACAACCAATCTCATACTAAATTTGATACTAGGGACATCACAAACCATGGCATGGCCCAGCCCAGCCTCTTAACTAGTCTGTAAAATGTACCTGGCAGGGATAATGATAGGGTTTTCTTAGAATTCACCAGACACGCTAAATGTGCCCTCAAAGACCTGATCTGGATTTCCTGTTGCTAATTTTTGTGGGATTTTAATGATTCATGTCACTTCTGCATCAAAATCACAAATTCAGTGAGTACAGCTGGGGACCCAGGTGTGGAATATCAGAAATATAAGCCACTAATGCTTTGTTGCTATCAGAAATTTAGTGCTGAAGGCCTTGAAAGTGGATTGGATAAAATTGAAAACCAGAGGCTTTGTTTTTCTGTTCAAATGACAAGTAGGTGAAAGAACTGACACATGATCCACCACAAGTGACTGAAAAGACAACTCCCAAAAAAGAAAAATAGTCCAAACTTATTAATAAACATATTTAGTTGTGCTTATTAGCCATAGGATTATCCAGGCCCATCCCTGAGAGTTTTCAAGGCCAGACTGGATGGGCTTTGAGCAACCTGGTCTAGTGGAAGAGGTCCCTGCCTATAGGGAAAAGGTTTTGGAACTACATGATCTTGAAGGTCGCTTCCAATCCAAACCATTCTGTGATCCTTGATAATTCAGGTTTCAGAAGCACTTGTCCTGGTTTCCTCTGTCCGATACATGGTACAAGAAAGGGAATGGAAATTTCCACAGGGTCCAAATTTTTCACAAAGGAAGGAAGGACCTCAAAAGGAAGTCTTTCTCCAAAAGAATACATTTATCTACATCAGGAGCATGTTGGAGCTCTTCCAGTATTTTTTCTGTAGTGTACATGATTTCAGGTTTCATTGCAGAATAGATTTGGCCCGGTTCTTGGATCAAACATCTTCCCTTCAACATGGTTCAAAGCTGCCTGAAACACCAGTATTTTTTTCAGACCCTCATGTCTGCTCAGTGCACACCTGAAATGGAGTTTCCAGCTCATTTTCCTGAAAAAGCAATTCTATTCAGACTCACATACAGTAAGTGAGGAAAACCAGGGAATTTTGTCCAAGCAAACACCACCACTGTACGAGAAGCCCCAGATGGGAGAAAAGTCCTTAGCTAAGACATTTTTTAAAACATACAAATGGCTTGGAAACTGGTCCTACATTATGAGAGAAGGGAACTCAGCAGTTCTGACCTTAGCAACAGAGTACTTTTTAGGTGCAAATTAAAAGTAAAAACTTCTAACATTTGCCCCAGAAAGGGAAACAAAAAAAGGAAAAGGGAAAATGAGGAGAGAAAGGAGCAAATTTTCCTTATGTTCATTCTAAAATACATGCATTTTAAACCAAGCTCTCTACAGGGCACAAGTGCTGAGCCACCGATCTGCATTGCTGAATGCCAGACTTTTAGCTCATGAATGGAAAAAAGGGATTTAATAACACGTTTGAAAGTGACTCCAAGTATGGGTCAGGAGAAAGATGCAGCCCAGGTACCTTCAACTGAAATAAAGATCTAACAGGAGGACAACATGACAGAAGGTAAGAAAAAGACAAAAGGAGCACTAAGGGCTTAAAAAGGCTGGGAAAGCAATTCAGGTTAGCAACCCCTAACTTAATCCTGACCTTTCTGTAACTTTTTACCTTGATTTAGTTGACTGAACTAACTTTGTGGGAAGCTTACACAACTGAACCAGAGAATCTGATTTCTCCTGAAGACTGGGCAGAAAGAAGAAGGAATCACGTGGTCACTTGAGGGTCTAAATGGCATTGAATTATGAAACTATACAAAACACTCAGTACAAATCAAACATTTTCTTTTGAATAAAAAAATGCTAGCACTCTGGCTTAGACCCTGCCACAGCATTATTAGTTTCACTCCCAACCACATTAATCCTAGATAAATGCTTCTCCTTCTTTAAGGATGTTAGAAATTTTAACAGAAATACGTAACATGAAAACCTGTAGTTTCAAAGACAGCTGCTAATGGAACAACCTGTAATACAGACACTAACCTATATTTCTTATACAAATAAAAATAATCACAAGAAACACATTAACATAACAAGCCAGTCCTTTGCATAGTTCTATTTAGTTAATACTCATTACAGTGCCAAAGAGCTGTAGTCATGAGTGAGAAATCCCTTTGTGCTAGGCACTCCACAAACAGGGATCCCTGTGACAAAATATCTGCAGTTACATGTCCCAAAATACAAACCACCGTAATGGAAAGTAACTTTTCAGATTCTGAAATAAGAGAATTTGCTTTGACATTAAGGCAGTTATTCTCTCTGAAATATTAACTACCACCTTTTTTTTCTGGTTGGTGACATGACCAAGTGAAAGTTACAGCTCGATTTCATAATGGCTCAAACCTTTATTCAGGGATCAGCAAAAAGGAGGTGTTAAATTCATAATGCAGGAGCATTTTCTAACTAAGGCCCAAGCCAAGACCCACCAGACACAATACAAGCCTTTTCTTTGACTTGCAAGAATTCACATTTGAATCTTTAGTGAACAGGTACAAAGCCTGCAATTGCAATTCAGTGTTTTCCACACTGACCAGGAGGGTAAGTTGGCAAACACTACCCTTATTCATTCTAGTCTTAACTTCTCAGAAAATAAAAAAAAACCCAAACTAAGGACATGTTGGAAAGTTGTGGGGGTTCTGAAAGTAAGCACAAATGCCACTCAATGGGAAACATACAGAGCCCACACACACACTCCCCATTTTCTTTCTCTTTATACACCAGGCACCAAATATTTAGTTAGCAAAACCCTTTTTTCATTACACTCATCTGAAATGGTTAAATGCTGCTATAGAGAGAAAAATTATTCTGTTCTACTGCTGATCCCTGAAGCCACCTGCTATATTCCTTTTTACTATTTGTAATCTTTATATTCCTACTCTAATTTTCATTGATCACCTCTTTTAGGAGTGAAACCTCTGTAGTATTCATTAAATATTGGAAAAGGCCTATTTTCCTCATCCTGGTACCCTAAACCCAGTTTATAAAAAGCAAATGAAAAGTAAGGGAGGTGCTGTATTTGATCTACTTATTATAAATGTATACAAGCATTAAAATTGTCAAATGTACAACTTTAGATCCTCTAGCCTTTGCAGGGATTTCCTCCCTAACTGAGTAAGAACAGCAAGTTTAAATAGACTTTATGGCCAAGAACCACTTTTTGTTGAGGTTTATACAGCAGCTTTAAGGGAAGTTGGCTGTATTTGGGACAGACTACTAAATGATTGCAGAGTAAAAATAAAAAGCTATCAAAAAAAGGAACAAAGATATTCACACTTTTTCCATATGTTTTACATGGTAAAGAACATTACTAGGAGGAGGCAGAATCATTTCCAGCTCCATTTTTTGACTATATTCCTTCCTCACTATGTCTTAAGCCAGAAACAAGATATCTCCATTGCCATAGAAGTCCATCTTTTTTTACTTCTGATAGCCAGTTTTCAGAATCATAAAGTTCCTTCTGAGTTTATTACTGGTATGTTAAACAGAACCAGCTTAGAGCACAAAATGGGAAGGTTTTTTTTCTGAGACAGAAGAGGTGTGGTTTAGTTTTTAAATACCATTTTAAAGCATTTGCAGCTAGAAAATGTTCAAGAAATGCAATATTTTTCACTACAAATTAAAGTCTACCTACAGAAGGGAACAGCACTTTATCCAACACTGATGACATCTGCCTAAATAATTGCTTTGTTCTTGGGTTAGAATTTGGGGTAGAGGTGGAAACAAAAATTTACCATTTTGATTAGTAAGAAAAATCAGCATGAGAAAAGGTGGACTTACTTGATTAAATGATTTTTCTTAAGAATCCCTGACACTTTTGAGTTCATCTAACACATTAGCTTTTCACAAAGGCTGCTCAATCAATTATAGTAGACTTCTTGAGAAAAGAGCCAGAAATGCAATTTAATCGAATTGTATTTCTATTGCACTAAACTTCAATATGCCACTTTTGGAAACCCTAGAGCATAAAAACAAAACTATGCAACACATGATACCTGGCAAGTCTGATTTCTTGTAAAACACACAGAAGTTAACATGTAACAACACTAAATCAGTGCTGCAGAAAGCCTCAGAAAGAAAGAGCAAATACATCCATCACTGTTTCTTCATCTCTCTTATTAACAAATCTAGAATGTATTTGCATTTACAAGAATTTTCAACTGGCACAGAAAAAATTGCACTATCCCAGTAACATCATAAATCTACAGTCTGTCTCCTGCTATTCTTTGGTAAAGGTTTTCAGCAGAAACAAGGTAAGTAAAATATTATTAGTATTAGCAGAATATAATGAATGCTAGTATTTGTAATGTTTGAAAACTGTTTGACAACGGCTTGACAACCAGACATGCAATGTATTCAGTTATGCAAAGACTTTCTTTTTTTACACTCCAATATTTGCGGATGATGCAATGAGAATTTCAATAAGCATTTAATATGTAATGACCATATAAAATTTTCCCCTTGAATTCTGATTGAGAAAATATCAAGATAAAGAACAAACCTCTTGAAGTTGGGTAGGAATAGTTATTTTTAACAGCAGTGCTTATATTTCAAGTTTCTCTTCATGGACGCAACAAAACCAAGCTGGCAAAAAAAACTATTAACCACTCATTTGCCAGCTAATTTTTGACATGGGACAGTTAATCAGTCACAAATAAAAAGTTCACCATTTACCAGATGGCAATTTCACTATAAAGGGAAGCTATTTTTGACCATGGCAATTAGTCTTCTCATGTTTCAAACACTACATTCTATTTTCACATTAATTTTTAAATCTATGTGGCTTTAACTTAAAATAAACTGTACATCAAAAGAATGGAAAATAAACAGCCAGGAACACAATTTGACGAATTGGATTTATTTAGTTTATTTAGCTAAACAGGGTCCATTGGATCTCTTTAATAGGCTGACAGTTGCACTGGGCTGGTTAATAAAACATTCAACACAGTATCTTCAGCCAATATAGAAATGCAAATCCCACCAGAAATATTTTATTCATGAAACAGTAATTTCAGTTACTACCAAAGCAAAAAAAAAAAAAAAAAAAAAAAAAAAAAC
>VZTT01042228.1:4585-32398 GCA_013400855.1 Buphagus erythrorhynchus | reverse complement strand
ACAGACCTCCACACACAGACGATGGGGGCGGAGGAAGCAAGACTCGCTTTGCAAACAAACAGCGCCACCCAGCGTCACTCCACGGACAGCACACCGGGACATCGGGAACGGCTGGAATTAATCCTGCCCCTGTCAAAATCAACCTGCCCTCTATTTCTTATTATTTATCAGCAGCACATGTCTCTCCTTATTCAGCACTGAAATGCAAAATAGCCTCGCTCTAGCTGGGCAAAAAAATAAAGCTAAAAAAAAAAAAAAAGGAAAGAAATAACATAGTAACACGTTAAGGAACTCAAGAGTGCAGTTCTAGCCCGAAAAACAAACACATTCAAATGATGGGGGTTTTGCTCAGTTTGTCTGATTTTTATTTTTTGTAATCTTTGTTTCTAGCTCGTGATAGAAATAAAATCAAACTTCTACTTAAATGAGTGCAGGTGAGTAATACAATGAAGTGAGCGTGTTTTCCTCATTCATCATTGCCTCCTACACCCATGTTCAACTACAGGACCTTCGTTACTGCTGCTATCAAAAGCAGGACAGCGACAACTGCTTCTTTTGTATGACAGGTACGGGAGTATCACTTGAGTAGAACAAGAAATCACTGAGGGAGTGGGAAACAATAAAGCCTTCCCCTTTGTGCCCCCCCTCGCCCCAAAACCAGCATTCACCTTTTCTATGTGAAGTCACTGCTTCATCAGCTGGTTGGAAGTAATTTTGTGTGAACATGGCTTCTTCCATTCTCTTTCAGAAAGAACAGCAAACATACTTAATTCTATTTTGAGAAATAGAAGTTTTAACATAAGAATAAACTCCATGGTAAACAGAAATTGCAGTTCTCTACTTGGGAAAGGCTGATGAGGGCTGAAATCTGAACATCCCTACAAACTATCAAGTGAGAAAGATTGCTAAGTGAAAAAAGCAGATCTGATATCATGTGAATTTCTACTACATGTCTTAAAACACATTTTACAGAAAGACTTCATTCTGCCACAGACCACTTTTCAGCTTAATTTAGTACAGAAACATTTTGTGTGTGAAGAGAGAAAGGAAAGAGGCATGAATGCTTACAGTGCCCTGTGTGAGTCATACACCTTCCATTCCCAGCCTCCAGCCACACACAGGAGTTATCAGACTCACCACATCACTTCCTGAAAACACCTTCATTTGTAATCAGTCAGCCAAGTCTAAGCTACACAAACCAGTGTTTCTTAAAAACATGTGCATCACCTCCACCACAACTTGCTGAAGGACCAACAAAGAGACACCACAAAAGTCACCAGTGTTAGCCCTACGTGTTAACAGGTGAGACAGACACAGAATTTCCTGAGAGGGGAAAGAAGGAGTTGGTTCAGAGAAGAAACTAGTTAAGGCATTAGCTTTACTGATGATAAAAAATTTGCTGTTTGGTTGCCCTCACCCAGCATATTATCTCTTCACACATTGAGTAAAGATGCATAACACACTTATTGGTCAAACACAGGATGATTCTTTGTAAGCAATACCTACAGAATTACAAAGCCCAGGAGGTAAGGTGTGTTTCACTGGTCTGGCCTCTCAGGAATCTCAGCTAAGATGATAATAACCCTTTAGGTAAATTACAAATTAAGCATGTTAACTCCTATCTTTCACACTTTCCTCCACCCACAGAAAAGCATCTCATCACCAGTAAATTCCCTTACAAAATAAATTTACTTTCATCTTCAAACTTCCACACAAAAAAAATAAAAAGAAATTTAAGACATAAACAACTTAGGGCAAATCTTCTACAAAGTTATACCACTTCCTAATATTTCATCAGTTTAGGCCTTGAATGTTAAAAAAAAAAATATTCCTGTATCACTTTTTCCCAGTTTAGGCCTTGAATGTTAAAAAAAAAAAATTCCTGTATCACTTTTTCCCCATTTAAAATAGCAGTATTATAAATCAAGTAATTGCAAAAGGTCAAATGCCTCCACATTTTTCGACCACAAACCCACCAGGGCAGGGACACAAGTGAAAACAAGCTGAAGAAAATGTGGAGTGAGCCTCTACAGGGAAGAAGCCAGCCTAATGCTCAGCCACAATCAGGCAGACAAATATCTTATCAGAAGTTATTAGAAAAGTAACAGAGGAAAACAAACAATACCTCTGTAAGGAGCAACTCGAGAAGAATGTAGAGGAGTGATTATTTATCTCAAGAAGGTGACAGTATCTATAAAAATGGCAGTGAAGGAACTTTTGTCCACAATACGCTTTTTCAAAATTAGATTGTCAAAGTACATGGCCAGATAATTCAAATTCTTTCTTCTGAAACTTAGTTCAGTCTTGTGTGCACTAAAACAAATCCTCCACAGCCCATTCAAAAGAGCTGTACTATTCACATAGTGAAAACTAATCTGATTTCAGAAGTTTTAAATGTGTCAACAGATCAGGTTTCACTAAAGGCACCTGTACCTGCCCAGGCAAGGTTCTCGTGCACACATGATGTTTTGGCATGACAGAGTCCCTGTTTTTAAGAACACTGTTGGGATACACCAATTAAGATATACACACAACAGTCCCACACTTGGATCACAATTTTGTAAGCACAAAACATTATTGCACTATTTGCTTTATAAATCAAGATAACCCAGCAGCAACAGTTGAGTCTCTAAGTTTTAGTTCAAAGTGGATACCTAGGGAAGACTGGCCATAAAGATGCAGCCAGCAACTTGTCATTTGACAAATGGTGTTCATTATGCTTACAGCCACATGATTATTTGTCTGGGTAGGTGACTGAACCTGAAATGGGGGTACTGGTACTTGCAAAAAACAGCCAGAACATACAGACACAGTTGTATGAGCTGTTCAGGTGAGCTTCTGGACTCAGGTGGTATTTCATACCATAGTCATACATGAGAGCTAACTTTATCCAATGAAATTCCATTGGTTATCTCCCTAGATGTTTTTAAAGCTTAACAGCAGCTGAAATTTTAACAATGATCTTAAATAGAACCTGCAGGAGGTGTAAATTGTAAATACTTAACTCACTATTGACTGAAGCTATTGTTAAATGCCAAAAATGTTTAAACATTTATTCAAGTTTTGTACAATGTATCTACATATCTGCAAATTTGCCCCACCCCTTTTTTTTCTTTTAAAGGTTGTTCTGAATGTCAGAATTACCAAAATCAGTATCAGTTCTGAGGATTTAAAGGGAATGAGCTCTGTCTCCTGAACTGATAACAAATGCTACCTGCAAGATTTACCTCTGTGCTGCCAACAGAATAGGAACAGTTCCTCTGTCGCCTCCTTTATTTGATGGTTATTTCTTCTTGCTCAATATGCTCATCTCAACACTGATTGTGCAATATTAATTTTTGTAACACGAATATTACTGTATAATGTGGTCTTAGAAGATTTTTTATATTTCCTCATCTATTTGAATGCCTTATATGTCAGCAGTAAGCTTTTTAGGAAAATAAATGCCTACTTTTGTTTTTTTTTCTATTTTATGGCACCCTGACATTGAGCCAGTACATGGAACCCTGGGGATGGATACAAATGCTAGGAAATAACCACATATTTGCTAGGTTTATAGGTCACATTTTCAAATGGACTGGGATAGATTTAGCTCAAAGTAATGTTTATAAAATCTGAAAGCCTTTTACCACTGCATATCCCCACCATTGAAAGAAAACTGGCTACTTTTAGGTAACAATTAACATAAAATGCTTTATTTGTATGAAGAAACAGCACCTATAGTCCATATACTTGAAATACTTTTTCTGCCATCAGAACTTATTACAAGCAGGCACCATGTACATTCTACATCTGAAATAG
This sequence comes from Buphagus erythrorhynchus, assembly GCA_013400855.1. Classification (NCBI taxonomy): domain Eukaryota; kingdom Metazoa; phylum Chordata; class Aves; order Passeriformes; family Sturnidae; genus Buphagus; species Buphagus erythrorhynchus. Next base: position 28,597 of record VZTT01042228.1, on the reverse strand, counting down.
CCAGGAAAAAAAATATTTACAAGCTTAAACCGCATAATGGTGCATAGGTAAATGCAGGAGAAAGACCTCCTGATAGGCAGACTGTTTCAAGCTTCAGGAACTCTTTTGCAGGTGGTCCCAAGACGTGGAGTAGCCTGGAGAGCACAAGAATGTGATGTGCAACTCCACCTGGGGCCACAAGGTAGAGCCAGCAGTGCGTTCTCGAGCCCTGCAGCCCAGCTGGTCCCACCACACCTTCCCTGACCTAACAGGGACCAACCCCTCACAGAAATGGGATGTGCTATTGAAGATGAGATCATAAACCCAAGATTTACATCTGCAAGTGAAAAAAGACAGCACAAGGCTTATCAAACAGATTCATTCTGTTTCAGTACGTTTATCACAAGCCTGAAAGTTGGCGTTTTGAGATGTGTGCAGCTTTTCTGCAGAGAAGCAGCACTTCATGCTTGCCCTATTCTGGTATTTCTCCCCAGGGAAGACTGCAGAGCACTGAGGTGAGCATCAGAAGCCACTCCTGACTAAAGCTGAGGAGCAGTGCTCGCTCTGTTCATTTTCCCCATCAGTATTCACAGTGCTATGCTTCCTGAGTACTTTTAAAGACAAAATTGTGCTATTCTTTTTTTCATTATCACTGCTCCCCTTCAAGAGAGGGCAAGGTGTTTTTTTTCTCCTTGGATATGATTTACTGCAATTAGTGTGTTACCAACTATGCATGTGCATTACAGTGCATGGGGTAGATGCCTTTGCCTTCACACAGCCCTGGACTGCAGAGCACTGACACCTAACTGCAGGTATCAAACTAACAAGGATTAGCAATGAGAGGAAATAAATCTCCTATTTGCAACTTCTTCCTATTTGATTCCAAAGTTAGAGATGAAAAGCCATGTTTGGAGTAACTTTTCTAAGTACAGCTTAACAGAGCTTAAATCTGTATGTTTCAGAACATACTTCAACATAGTAAAGTGTATGGGAAAAAATCCCTACATATTCAGAGATGCCACAGCATCTAATAAATAATATTACAGTGATGGCATTTTGTCATTATTACATACACTGCTCAAGATAAAATAAACTCACCAGTTACATATTAAATGTCAAAGATAAACTTTAATGTTGTCCATTTTGCCAATAAAGAATGGACAAGTGAACAGTCCACAAACTTCATGTTTCCTTCTCCTAGCTTTAAACATGTTGCTATGCTGCTGTTTTCTATAACTTTTTGGGTGAGGGCAAATTTTCAGATGCTATAAGGCATTCAAATAATCACAAGATCAATTCTCATGTTATCAATGAATATAAAACTACTAGTGCTGGTTCTGCATTCACTTTACGTTTGAAATATAGAACTTAATGAAGAAGTCTGTGCACTAAGGTATGTAATTTTTGCAATTAATTTTGTTCTGTAGCTTCCAACAAGTTGCTATTTGCCTGGATAATAATCCAAAAAGAGTCTTAAATCCTTACGTACAAAATTAGAAAAATATTAGTACTTAGAAACTGGAACTATGTAAAGCATTTAGTTGTAACACCACTATTTGCTATATAAGTGATATTTTTTTCAAGCACAGTTGTTTTCTTCCAGCACTTTGCTCCATCCTTCACATCATTTTCTTTCCTTGATCTTCTGCTGAAGATCCTTGGGTTTGGAGCTGTTGTTTCTCCCCATTATTACAATCTGTTCCTTCCTCTTTCTCATGTTTTTGCTTCTTCACTCTGAGTACAAACTTATGTTCTTGTGATCATGTAACTCTCAGTGCTATGATGCATTTCCTTGCACTCATTTCTCCTCTTCCATACAGTGCTCTCTTCTGAACTCTCTCATTTTCACTTGCCTGGGAATATGAAAGTATGAATTCCACTATCTACCTACATATAGAAATAGGTCAGGAACAAATACATGCTGACAGCAAATTCTCCCACATCTGAGAAGATAAACAGCATTCACAATTGGTCCAGAAATTGCTCTCTCTGGGAAGTCACTGTTTGGCCACATGCAATTCCTACAGGGGAACAGATAAGACTGCCTCAAAATTTTGATACAAGTCTTTTTATTATAACATTCCTCAAACTTTACAAACTGCAACCGTCTTCTCATACATTTTTGTGCAACTGCTCAACTTGGCAGAAGCACAGAGGAGTGACAGTCAGCTGGATTTTTTGGCTGCAGGTATAAACATTGACTCCCCTCCCCTGAAGGATTAAACTGCTGCCAGCAACCTGAGGAAATTCACAGTTCCCCAGTGAATGGAAAATACTGCCACTAGTTATTTCTTTCTCCCTACCCTGGAGGAACTGAGCTGCTGCCAATTAACATAGCATTTTCTTACACTTTGCAATCCCTTTGAACTTTTTCAGGATTTTACAGGAAACAGTTTTTTCTGTATCTAAATCTATTCAGTGCAAATCCCAGTCACAAAAAAAGGACTGATAACTGTAGCAGAAGCCCCTAGACAAGGGAATCTTGTTAGTCTGCATCCATTACTCAAAAAAATGTGGTATTTAAAACCAATTTGTACAAAAGCCAAGAAGAATCTAAGTGCAATGGAAAAGAAAACATACTGACTAACAAATAAAGTGCACATGAGACAAACTACATTCAAAAATTCCACGGATTGGAGATTATACTGCTTTTCATGTTACTGCCCACATTACTACAAGCTGTCATTCCTAAAGAAACAGGATTAAAAGAGGACTATTCTGCATACATCATGAACACTCATAATGTTTAATGACAGAGAAACAATAGTTTCAGGGTAAAGGGACAGGAGACTAGCAACTGGAATATTGGTAGGGGACTGCTGCTGAAAGAAAAGCTTCTCTTCCCCAGTTTGGTTTTCATCTGTCCACATATATAGTAATATACATGCAGAATTCATCTCACACTAGTCAAAAATACCCTCTCATTCACCTGAATAACTGCATTGCTTTATTTTAAAAATTCTCAGAGATGTCTTCTTTATGTAATATGTTAAAAACTCACGAAATCAGCTTCAAGTTTTCCCATTTCTTGTTTGTAGCTTCTCATTCGACTGCTGTACATCCCTCGGCTTTGAGGCGGGATCTCTCGAACTTCAAGTTCCATCTGCTCAAGCTGACAAGTAAAAACAAAGAGGAGGTATATAAATCAAAAGGTTAATTAAAGCAAGTACAAATTTACCTAAGTTCAAGAAATATTCCTTCTTTATAAGGAAACATGTTGCTTATTCTGCAATATACAAACAATTTATCAAAATCTTTGCACAGTCTCAAGTCAAAAAACAAGTGACAGCATTAATATTACTAACACCCAGAGGGAATTATTCGAGTCAAACATTTCTGGATTTCAATTCCAACTGCGATGAATACATCTTATTACAAAAAATAGAAAAACTGAGTCTAATTCCTGCAAATGAGCATAGTTCAAAAGAAAGCCTACCTCCATCTAGCTGTGCAGTTTTGGAAACCATTGGCTATATTACATATATATTTAAAGTTTTATTTACCACCAATGTTTAATAAAGTAATTCTTATGTTTAATAAATAATTCTTTTTTCTTTAAACATTGCTAACTCAACAGAATTACATAACCTGGCTACCTAAATCGACATCCCAAATCTATACGTAAGTATATTAAATAGCTGAATTTCAGGGTTCAATGACAATACTATTCAAGAACTTGTATACAGTCAAATGGATTAAAAAATTAGAGACATATTCTATCTTTCTAAAGCTTTTTTTTATTTATTATTGCCATGTGGAATTCCAAGGGGCCTGAAATACTAGAATATGGCACAGGGGTACAGCAAATCAAAAGTTGTAAGTGAGGGCTGCTAATGACCTGCCCGCTGGGTCTTGGAGCCTGCTCTAAATGGTGCTGTCTGTTCAGGAATTCTATTTTGAACAGCAGAAGAATGCCACATTTGCCTTTTAAAATCCTTCCAATTCACTTAAAAAAGATAAAAGAATACCTCTCCTTGGTTGCTGTAGGCACCTGAAACAATATTTATTCACCTCCTTACTGATCTTGGTTGAGCATTATGGCAAAGGAGCAGAAATGCTTTTCAATTCGGGTCCCAGGCTACTGGTTGCAGGTCTTCACAAGGGACTGCTAGAATTTATTCCTACGTAATTACTTGCTTACACTTCAAGATTTCATCCTCATATCATAAGAAGAGCATCTGAATTTAATCAATGGAATTGCCAGATACTCAAAAGTCATTTTGCCTGATCTGTTCTGATTATACAAAATGATATTCAATAATAAACTATAAAGCAGATTTTAATTAAATAGTTGCTAATGAATTGAAACACACAAAGCAATTTCTAATTCTACCCAGGCCTTTAGCTTAGGCTTAACTTTCCAAAGGGGTATTATAAATTAAACCAATAACTGGAATTAATATCTTATTTCTTATCAATTTTGTCTTAATATATTTGATCTCAAATGTTCTATAAACATTTCTCTCATATCCATATATATATATATATATANACATCTACCAGTAAATCCAGAATTTGCACCAACAATCACACCGTGGTCCATGAAATCCAAAATTTTCATTCCAAAGAGTTAATATTAGAGAGTGTAAGGTCCAAGGAACAATGATTAAGCATGTTTAGGCTGACCAATATTTACCAATGTTTTTTCACCATGAGATTAAATGGGTGCATTTTGTGGCTGGGCTGAGAAATTTCCATGGGAAGCCATGCAGAAGACAGTGGTCCAAGCAAGTGTGAACCTAAATGCAACCTAATTTCATCTATGTCCATTTTCAGAACTCATATTACTGGTCATAAAATAATATTTTTCATAAACAAGCAAAAGCAGAGCAGCCCTTCATATTTCCATTCAAAAACACAACCAAGTAGTGTGGCTGATGTTGTCCACTCAAAAACAAGTCTCTCTCTCCTACAGGAACTTCTCCATATGAATCTGCTCTGGACTCTGGAATCAGCTGCTAGCATTTTAAGCAACTTGTAAGCATTTCACTATTTTACTGGAACTAAAACAGAGATCTAAACTAAAAAACACAAGAATAACCCAGCATTTGCAACACAACAATTTTGTGATGTGTCCTTCATCAAAGATAAAGGCAAATAACAGAGAGTTTTGTCTTCTTGAAAGCAAAATTTCACTCAAAAATTCACAATTCTTCTAGCACATGCTAGATTTTATACTTGAAGAATTTCCCCAAGGTTAGCTCAACAATCACCTTTCTTAAAAACCTGGTAAAAATAACAATCAGATACTCCACATCATATGCAGAACAACAGGATTTCTCTCCACAGATTTCTTACTCAGCTCTGACCTGAAAAGGCAGCCTGGGAGTCTGAAAGTTTTCATGTCAGTTCTGCACATACATCAAATCAATTACACCAGTGATTTTACCCTAACAAAGCAGACAGTGTTTTAAAACCCTCAATGCTTGGAGAATACAAATAAATTATCTCTATAATAATATTTATAATACACGAGAGTGTTATTTCCTAGCCAAGTAGGAAATAAAACAAAATCAGCTAATCCCAGCTTTGACTACACAAGACAGTGAAGCAAACCAATGCATGACAACTATCAGCAGCAAGAAATTAAGTTTATTTTGATTTTCTACTCTAGCCTCTAGTTTAAAAGAGGATCTTTTTAATCAGTTCTGTTATTAGCAGGTTTGTTCAAATTGATTTCTAAACCCAAGCCTTGACATTAATCACAAACATGTTGGGGAATTGCTCAAAGCCAATAATTTAATCTAAAGATCTAAAAAAAATTAGTGAAAGAAAAGCCAGTACATTAAAACATCATCATCAGGATAAAAATACAGATATTGGATTTATTTTTAAATCTTTTAATAAATAGAAACTTAGATGATCTTTTTCTGATATAAGGAGAGAAGTAAGCTATTAATTCAATTTCTGCTCCTTCCAATCTACTACAAATTTGAATGATCACCCACACTGGAGCTTCTCTGTACTGCTCTGTCTTTTGCAAAGTCAACCTGTAGTGAAAACAAGCTGAAAAACATTTCTAGATTTCTACTTTTTATAGCTGTTTGAATATGAAAGTGCCCAAAAGGCCTTAATGTATCTTCAGAACATACTCATGAGATGAGACAGTAATTTTACCATGTTTCTCACTGGGAATACCAAATCAGGGAGGTTAGGTGCCTTGTCATCCTCACAAGGCAAAACTGCAGGAACTCATCCCAAGATCCAGCTTTTCTGGATGTTATTTCAATGCTCTGGTCTAAAAGACTAATTCTGATTTTAAACCAAAAGCACCATGTATGCCTACAAACAGTGGGGAGACTTTTTTCTTCCTATTCCACTTAAAAAATTAATTTAATTGTTTAGTTAGTAGCCAAATAATTGATTCAAGTTACATCTATCCTGACATTCAGATTACATTTTTGATATTTGATAAACCAAACTCATTTGCAAGCCATAAACAAAAGCAACTTCTGGTAAGGAACTATTGGCCATGTGGGAAAAAGACAATCTCAGCTGTCACCAATACCTTTGTTCAGTTATTTCACATCTACAAAACTTTACTCTTATACTCGTCCCAGATGGAAGACACAACAGGCTGTACTGGGAACAAAATAAATAAAAGAAGAGTCACAGTTGCTTAGCACATGTTGCTTGTCACATACTGGGATTTTTTTTTTTTGTCAGCGTGAACCACAAACTAATGCTTGATTAACACTTACACTCCTCTTGGATCAGTGACCCACACTGCCACGGCCCCCTTCTCCTCACCTTTATGTCTCACTTGCTAAAATGGAAATAAAAGATCTATTGCTCTACAAGACATTCTGATAGATGAATGAAGTAGGTGCTTGGGTCTTACAAGTCAAAAACAAAGTCATGGTGTGTAAATATTTAATTCCATTCCCAAAGTAAAAGACCTAATCCACAACTCTAAGTTGTAACTTTTTATTGACTTACAGCAATAGTGCAAACCTTGCATCACTTAACACAAAAAGTTTCAAAAAAGGATACAAAAAAGATACACTCTTCTTGTATTTCATATCCTCAAATAAGAACTATTTCAAGACTATTATTTCATTTTCTAATATATCACTGTTAAATATTTTTAGGGCATGAGTGTTAAATATCAGTGTTACTACCAATGATCCTATTATTTTTGTTAGGAATTTGCAGTTAGCATATGAAAAGCCAGAACATACCAGTTCCCTCGCTTCTTCAAGCTGTTTTTCAACATTTGCAACCATCTGTTTCTTCTCATCTGAAACAGAATTGTGAAAATACCAATATAATTGTGCTCTTACCATGAAAGAAAAATATACCATTTCAAAAGACTGCATGTATCAGCTAAAACAGACTCAAGATTTATTCTGTGTGACATCCTCACACATGGTGATCCACATATTAGTAATTAAAAAAAAAAAAAAGACTGGAGAATTCTTGAAGTCTTCTGCCTTGTTATGCAGCATTTGCTAGTTAGGAAAGCACTTACAGCTGCTTCAGTTGTAGGAATCATGCCTCAGCAGGCACTTGCTGGTGTGTACAAGTGCATGAGAAGGCACATACATACACTAAATGGAAAAAAAAGTCATCTAAGAACAAAGGCTTAACATATTAATTTGAAAAATATGACATGCACAAAAGTAAGCATCCCAATTAAAATTAATTCCGATTCTGAAGAAAAATAATGTTTCTATTCCCCTACACCTATGCTGGGTCTAGAAGAGTTTCTTTTGTTTCAACAGATATAAAATGAAATGCCACAGGAAGTACAGTAAAACCACTGTTTTCTCGTAGCAGTAAAAATGGAAATTAGTAATAAAATATGAACATTTTTAAAAATTCAAGTAAGTTTTAAGCTGTACATAGCAATCACCATCTGCCAGGCTCCCCAGCAAGGCTCTATCCCAGCTACAGAGACTGACTTTTGTTCTGCCTCCAACCATCCATTCACAGGAAGAGAATCCAAACTCTGAACTGAGAACTGAGACAGTTTAACATCATCACACACATTCCAATTGCTTCACAACTTGGTTTGTTACAGCATGAATGGGAACAGAGAAATAATCAGACACTGGTTAATAAAATGTCCCCACATTGCTTCATTACTGTGGGTATTCAAGGGTTTCAGTCCTACCATTGCATCTTCCAGCCTTCAGACTGTAAATCCACCCGTTATGTCAATGAAATTAACAATAACACTCTGAACATACAAATAGTTTGTTTGAAACCAGGAGTATCATGAGACTTCTGTACTGGTGGTTTGCCTGATGAATCAGATAAAAAGTGAATGTCACCAAAGTGTCTCCAGTCACAGCTCCCCAGAGATCACAATGGATAAGTCCACGTTGGTACAAGACTTGATCATGTATCTCTAAACTTCAGAGCTTTGTTTTTGAGTCTGAATCCCCTTGCTTCTCTTCCACATGATCTCTTTGTATCCTGGAACTGACACATTAAAGGCCAAAAGGGACTATCTGATGATCATTCAATCCTCTGCATTCCACAAGGCACTGAATTTCATGAGGGGACCCCTTAATAAAGGAACATAAATCAGCTTCTCACAGGCTGAAATGCCCATCCATCTATCTTCTCATTCACCTAAAACACTCTACACTCTCATTCAAGGACACAGGAACATCACAATCTGCCCTTCCTCAGTTACATACACTGGAACTCTGCCTGCAGAGAGGATCAGGCTTGGGACCATCTTTCCTGCAAATCTGGAATTCACACTGCCACATCTGGTGGATTCAACCCCAGCAGAAGATGCAGGAAATATTTTCTGTGTAGCACTTTTTAGTTTTCTGTGTAGCACTTTTAGTTTTCTGCAAGCAATGTCTTCCTTTAATCCACCAGGTTCTCATGATGGCACCCAGGACAGAAAATTCAGCATTTTATCTTCTTAACACAAAAAACCCAAATCTGCCCCTTCCTCCCCTCCCCATACATTTCTATTCTCATATCCCAAAACATCTCTGTTCTTTCCTTCATTTGGAAGTTAGCAAGATGACAATGGATGAAAATAAAAACAATGGCAGGTATGAAATACATAACACCATTTTATTGAAGCTGAAATAAAATTTAAAATATAGTAGCAGAAAATAAATTACTATAGCATTTTTGGTACTTCCCTGAGTTGTACTGGATCACAGTTTTCATACACATTTAGTAACCTGAAATTTAGGGATATTGGAAGGTATTTCATGCTGAACAAATTCTACTTGTACTTGTGATTACAAGAACTACTCAGCAGTCCACTGGCCAGTGAAGTCTTACTGACCCACAGAGAAATTTAGCCACAGACTTTTGTAGGGAAAACTCATTAGTACAGAAGGTCTGGCTAAAAATGCTCCCATAAAATTAGGAGGCGAGGGTATTCAAATGATCTCCAGTGGTTGAGTTAATTAAATTTTAACCCAACTCCAGATTTTAACACTGGCCCAGGTACTAATCACCCAGATGGTGCCCAGGACAACTGCCTTTGTTTTTCCTTCAAATATAGATATGTGAGCAGACACATTGCAACATCCCAGCACTGCAGCTCTGGAGCAGGATCTTCACAGACTTGCAGGAGAGCAGCTAAACTTGTTGCAACTGCTGATCCTCTAGGGCACACAATAACATGTAACCTTAGCTTCCAAAGCATTTTTCAGTTTTACTTTAACTTCAATGGTTAAGCAAAGGAAACAACTTATTTCACAGCCAGAATCCCCATGGGAAGGGGGGCACGATACTTACAGGATGACTTGCTTAGAGACTGAAAGTGAGATCCAAGGGTAAGAGAAGATCCTCTGGGTAAGAGAAGTTTGCCAATAATCAAGTAGATCAGGACAAACAAGTTACAGTCCAATTAAAGATGCTCATATTACTAACTGTATTAGTCCACTGTGACTTAGCAGTTTTCAACCTGCCTACTCGACCACTTCCTTAAATACACTTCCATAGGAAATGAAGAAAAGGTGTTTTATAACTTTTTGTTTTGATTGAGAATTCAAATATCCTTTAGAGAAAATAAAAAACAATGCTCCGTCAAATATATCTAAATGTAATTTTTTCCCTACATTGCTAGACAGAATGTCCTTAACAAAATATTCCATATAGTTTGTATAATTTAAGTGATGAAATTGACAAACTATGGATAAAGACTGGAAAAAAAAAGGGGATTTTCATCTGTGTAGGATTGCAAAGAAACCTGTTCTCTGTTTGTACACAACAACACAACACAACACTCTGGTTGTATCACTTTCTTAAAAGAAACAAGCTTTCACTACATTTCCCCCAGTTCTTTCAGCTTTGCCCTGGCATTAGACACTTTCTTTGTCTCTCAAAATACAGCAGTTACAGAAAGGTGGGAATCTGTCTGCAAGGTTGAAAGGATAACACAGCACTGGTTTAATCTCGAAGTCAACAAGGAGATTAAAAAAGCCTGGATCAAGACTGAATAGTCCCACTGCCCATGGACTTCCTTCTTTTCATCAGTACATGCTGAGGAAGGGAGTGAGTAACAAAGGGCTTCAGTTCACTCACAGATGTTGCTGTGCTCACTCAGGTGGTTACATGCTCACCACTGCCAGAAGTTACCATCCAACAGCAGAGATAAATGAAATACATGCATTTCTCTCTTTGGGTTATAAAACTGGGTTCAAGAGGAATAACATAATGAGCCAGACCTGAAAATGAGACAGTAAACTTCAGTACAGGAGTACAACAGAAAATTCAAGGTGAGGCTTTCTTCAGGTAAACCTGTTAGCAACTGAAATGCAGCACTTTTGATTGCCCAGCAGAAAATGCAGGTACCAAGAATCAGAAGAATGGCAGCACTCCAGTCCAAAGCCATCACAACCCAGAGGCTACTGTGCTGGGAACAGGCTAAGTATCATCATTTGTGCTGATAAAACTCTCTTTCATATCAAGCAATCAAAATTTATATGAATTTTTGGTCAAATCACAAGACAGACATTTCTCTGAAACACCAAGGAGCATTAATAAAACACATCAGTCAATTATCTTCATTCTTCAAAGACCTGCAGCAGCATCACAGAAAATCTATTTAAAAGGCACTTCTCTATTTATAACTTTCTTTAATCCTCCAGGTGATGTCTGCCTCAACAACAGAAGACATTTCTTCCCAAGACGTTCTATTGTCCCTGCTGCTTATTGTTTCTGTGGTATCAGAGAGCCTTTGTTACAGTTCTTGCTGAACTACTTATGCATTTGTGACAACAGGCTTGTCTGCTGAGCCATCATCCTCCTAGAACACAAGACAGCATCATGTCCTGACAACACAGAATGCAGGAATGTTGCAAAACCAATTAACCAGCATTTCTCCATTACAGCGGGTCCATCTTGGGCAGCAGAGGGAAATAACCAGTCACTAGACTTCAGGAGATCTCTCTTTCTTATGCAGAATGGCACAAGTCCTTACACCTTTCATCCTGCTTCTTCCAGCAGGGAGGAAGAAGGCCATCAGCAATCTCTCTCAAATCACTGCTGCTGAAAACTGTCACCTCATGCTCCCCTCCCACCTCATAATCCTCTTTTTGAGGCTCTCCCAGCCATCGCCACAAGAACTAACTGGAACTTCTGGTGATGAAGAAGCAAAGATCTTGCAAATATTCCTATTAAGAAACAAGGGAAAAATGTGTATTTAAAATAGTTCTGATAAATTGTTCAGCATAATCAGATATTTTTTTTCCGGGTGGTCAAATGCCTCTGTTAGCTAAGACTGCAGTTTGTTTTGAAGTCATAGAAAACGTTTTTCATGATGAAAGACAGAATAGCCCTGAAAACAGAAGCAATACCTAAACCATAAATGTACAGTGCAACAAGCAGCTATAATGCAAGTCAGTTCGAACCACATATGACCAACCTCAAATATATCATGGGGGAAAAAAAATTAACTTTTGTCTTATCTTGACTCCATTTAGTCCAGGACTGCGTTACTGGTCCTGCAGGGAACATGCATTCTGTCTCCTCTGAGAGGATGGCAAATTCTATAAAAAAAGTAACCTTCTCATAATGGTCTCATAAAAGAGTGATGATTTCAAAGCCTGCTGCTTCTAGGTTATATCACTGTTGAAGCCAATACTCTTTAAACATCTTTTATTTAAGCTCCAAAATCTCTCTAAGTGAATAAGGGAGACTGATTCAAGGAGAGGATTATGGAAATCCACTACTACTAAGCAGAATATTCTTCCTACCATTGAACAGACACTGATGACTTCCAAAATCTATACAACTAGGAACTCAAATCTCTATTATTTACAATTAGGGAATTAAACCTCTCTTTTCCTATAAATCAGTCTAGTACTATTGATTTCCAGAGGATGAGCCAGTAGTGTATTTATGATGTCTTCCTGTTCCTACTAGAGGTCTTTATACTTACTGTTCAAAAGTTAAGAAGCCTTTGTAAAGGATTCCCTGCATCCTCTCAGTAAATGGTTCCAGTGCCCATTTACAAGTTAAATATAATTTCTGAGTAGATTAAATTACACCAGTTCTAAAATTCAATCACAGGAACTCTGATTCTCTCTCTTCTTCATTTTGTAAGTTTCCATTAGAAAACAGACAATTTTTTCCACCTCAGCTGCAGCTTCTGACTGAATTAGCTCCCTGTGTCCTTGCTGTTAAGATCAAGAGCAAAATATCCTTGTTAAGCGAAGGAAAAGGCAGTTTCCTTTAACCATGGAAGTCAACCCTGTTTTTTCAGAAGACTTTCTAACTTGTTAAGTTAGAATTGGACATATTCTTCCAGAATCAAAAAGATTTTTTATTCAAAATCCCCTGAGATCACACATTTTAGTTGACCACCTACCTCAAATCCTGTTTAGAGTCACTACTTCATCACTTCATGATGCATTTCCCATTCTAAAAGTAGGATGTTATTCTTTGGTCCTGGATGCATGATACCTTTTCCTTTAGTCATGTGAAAAGTACACCATTAGTATGTGTTTATTTCCTTCTTAACATCTATGGTTAAGGGCCCCAGACTTTTGGGTGATATGCATAAGAAGCAGAGGCAGAAGTATTAAATGAACCTCCATCTGGAAGCCTCCATCTCACACTCGGAGCCCTGTGTTGGGGCACTGATTCCTATGTGCTGGAAGATTCAGATGGGCTGATTAACGAGATTATAATTTTCATTTTTCTACTCTTACAGACAGTATTCACTCTACTGCAGGGATACAGCATGAATTAGACCATGAACGCTGCAGGCTACTGACAAACACATCAAAGTAAATGAACACTGATTTCTTTGAATCTGTTCCTGCATGTGAGTCACCACAGTCAATTATCCAAATCAAACGTATGAACAGTAGGCAGCAAAAATACTGATTCAGATTAAGTCATGCACAAAATCTGTCTGTGCCACAGGAGAAAGATTTGATTTCCATTAGTGATGTTGTGGCACGATCACCATAAAGAGGATTCAGCAGCAATGCTGGCACAGGGAACATCCCCCACCAGCTCTGCCCAGCCCTTCAGGTGTGCTGGCGTAACTTCGCGTGGCCCCAGAGCCGGGCTGAAGGGAAGAGCTGATCCTTACAGGTGGCCAGCAAACAAATATTCTGTGCGAGTTTTCTTAACACATCTCAAGAGACAACTCGCTGCTGGGACAGACCCGGGGCAGGGAGGTGACTGTGCTGCGCAAGGAGCGAGGAAACATACTGGGGTGAGACCTCACCAAAACTACACCGGCACCTCCCGCCACCGCCCTGCGCGCCCATCGCTGGGAGCTGGAGCGGCTCCTGCACACCAGCCGGCCGGGCCTGCGGAGCGAGACCCGCGGGGGGCGGAGAGCAGCTGCTCACCTCCTACCAGCTTCGGCACCTTCCCGATGCGGCCCGTGATCTCCGCCGTGAGCACGGCGAAGTCCTGCTCGTAGCTCTCGAAGTCGGATGACATCGCGGCGATGGCGCTGGCACTGCCGGTGCCGGGGGCGCCGCTCCGGACCGCAACGCTTCCGTGTTCTGCCACCCCAAAACGCGTCCCCCACCCCGCCCCCGGGCTCCTCGCCACACGTTCCGGCGAACCTCAGGTGCTTTAACCGGTACGGCCCAGCCCCTCTCGGCCGTCTCGACAACTCCTGGATGACCTTGGCGAGCGGGATCGCGCCGCACCGCAGGCACCGAGGAGAGGCGGCAGCGACGGCTCACTCCCGCCCCGCAGCCCCTCACGCCCCGCCTCGTAACCTGCAGGAGGGGGAGGAACGCGGCTGCGGCGCTACCGGCGGGTCGCTGTTTCCCGGGGGGCCCGTATTGCGAGCGGACCGCGGGTGGGCGGTGGCAGCGCGGCCGCCGCTCCCGCCCCGCTCCTCCCCTTCCCTCTCCGTTCCTCCCCTTCCCTCCCCTCCCCTTCCCTTCCCACTCCCTTCCCTCCCCTCCTCTTCCCACTCCCTTCCCTTTTCCCTTCCCGCCCTCGCCCTCGGCAGCCGGCGGGAGCCATGCACGGCGGCGGCGGGGCGGCAGCGGTCGGGCGGCGGTAGCGGCGATGGTGGGGCCGGGCGCGCTGCAGCGGGCGCGGCGCCTGTGCCACTGGGGCCCGGCGGTGGCGCTGGCTGTGGTGGCCGTGTGCTCCGCCACCGCCATGGCCGACGCCGCGCTCTGGTACTGGCCCCTGGACACGGCCGGGGGAAGCGTCAACTTCGTGATGCTGCTCAACTGGACCGTCATGATCCTCTACAACTACTTCAGCGCCATGTTTGTGGGCCCCGGGTACGTCCCGCTGGGGTGGACGCCGGTAAGCGCTGCCTTGCGACCGCCTCGTCCCGGGGCCTCGGGGGGACCGGCGGGCAGCCCTGGGGCCGGGCCGGCCGCCCCGAGGTCAGGACAGTAGAAATCGCTTGTCTTTCGATGCCACCGTTTCTCCTCTGTCCCCCAAGAACACTGCACGCTCTCAGGCCATTACTTCCTCCTTACCTTGTTCCGAAATCTTTCCTTTGCCTCTCCCCGCTTTGCTCCTGCAGCTTCCAGAGTTTCCAGTACAATCCAGCTTGCTCCTGATACCGAAATGGAGCAGATAGAAACTTTTAAATACAGTTTTGGTATTTGAAAGCAGCACGCTGGACGCTTAATTATCCGTCCTCTAACCGAGTGGGCCGAGCGTTGGGTAAACATGAGTTTTTATCACCCACACTGATTACACATTCATTCGCTATCGCCACTTTGTTCAAGTATAAGTATATATAATGTATATGTAGAGCTTTACTTTACATTGTCGAAGTCGTTATGTGGCCTTTTGGGGTCTCCTTTGGTGATCCTCAGTGGCCAGCGTTGTAATATTTCAGGTGGCCGTTCCTTGACCCCAGCTCTTGAGTAGGCACAGCACTGTTGATTTCCATGACTCCTGCTTTGACAGCCTTGCAGAGCTGATCCGGCTTTTTACTTGCCTAAACTACATCCTTTATCTGCTTCTTCAAGGCTCTATTCTGTTCTGCTGCCCTTCTCCATCCCCTCTCTGTGCTGTCAGGGGTGTGGTAAGGTTGCTTGGCAGGCAGCAGTTGCTGTGTTTTGTTTTATTAGGGGTTTCTCAAAGCAAAGCAGCAGGAAACGACCACTCTTAGCTGGGAATGAGAACCTCAAGGTTATCTGCATGCTCCTGCAGACACCTGTTTTGGGGATTTTACTGCTAGTAGTAATAATTAGAAGTAATTAATTTAGAATATTTTTTTTTTATTTTATGTAAGCTAGAATATTATATGTTTACCTTCTGCTTAACAGTGCAAGATAGAAATTTGCATTTCCTGTGCTTCAGTAATCTCTTGGAAGAGTTATAGTCAAGAATGATACAGGTTCAGTATCTCAAGGCAGCTGCCCAGAGTTTGTGTTTCAGTGGCATGATACAGAGTTTAATGCTGGTCACCTTTCTAATCCTGGAATATTATTCAAGACACAGTCTAGGCAGAAGAGGATCCTGGTAATTATCTTAACAGGACAACTGGGTACTTCACTTCCTGAGTGCAGGATTTTGGCCACTATTTGCTGTCTGCAAGTGTCTGTCTCTCATCTTGCTGTAGTTGGGGTGTGTGTGTAAAAGAGATTGTGAGAGAGTTGAACATTAGTGGTTACCAGTGCTATATCTTAGTAGTAAGCTTAGAGTGGTTTATGGTGTAAAATGGAGAGAAAATGTGCTCAGTTTTTTGTTTTTTTTTTTTTATTAAAATGGCCACATGCTGACTTTTACTCTTAGAACTTCACTATGAAACCCTGCTTGTACAGTTGCTCTTCCTGACAGAAGAACTGTTTATTTCTTTTAGTAACCAGCACTTTCAGCAGTGGGAGATGGCTGTGTTGATAGCTAAGAGATTAGCTAGGAGATTATTTAATTTTGTCTTTTCTTCTCCCTGACACCTACCATTAAATAGGGTTGGACTAGAAACACACCCTGTCAGAAGAAATCAAAGGTGCTTAGGAAAATGCCAAGATAAACATTGCCAGCAGAGTTGTGTATAAATCTGACACTCCTATTCTTCTGTTTAAAGGAAAAATCTCAGGATTGCATGTATCTCCAATACTGTAAAGTGTGTCAGTCTTACAAGGCACCTCGTTCACACCACTGTCGGAAGTGTAACAGGTACTGTTTCTCTTTACAATTGTTTAAAGTCCATATCAAAACAGCTTCAAATCTAATGATGGGCATTACTGTAATTTATGCTGCCAGCACTCGCATTGTGTTTTTTAAAAAAAGCTTCCATATGAACACTAAAGCCCTTTCAAGTATTTCCACTTTCTGGTTGTATGATATCTATACAGTTTTGCTGTGTTTTAGTTTAGAAAAATTACTGCCTTTAACATTTTCTTTATAGTTTTAAATCAGTTAAGAACTTCTTGATGGTACTAACAAAACAATGCAGACCTGCTTCAGAGATGTGAGTCTGTATAAACACCTAAAAATAATCTGAAATTCTTTTTAAATTCTGAGTCCAAACATTGATCTGCTGAGAGAATAGAAATATCTGTTCTGTCATCTTTCCAAATGGGAATTAAATGTTGATTTGAGTGGAAATTTTGGACTGCTTTTTTACTCTTCCCCAGAGCAGGTTTTTGAGGGGAGTTGGCAGGTTAAGTGAAGTAATAAACCTTTTGGTTCAAGCCAAGAAGTTTGCACTTTGTTATCTTCCAACACACTTGTCCTGATACAAAGGACACCTTATTATAAATAGCTGTCACTAGAATTTAGTGCATCTTGAAAAAATCAAGGCACTTCAGCTGTCTGCAGCCCAGGCAGGTCGTCCTCTGAAGGACTCTTAAGAGAATGTGGTGAAAGGATATTGCAACATACGCATTCATTTGTTGTTTCTATAAACTCAAGATGTGCAGTCGATATTTTTTTAGGAAACAGAAACTGAAACTCCAGAGCAGTGCTGTAATTTGGCTACATCATCCCCAAGTTTAAAATTAACGATTCTTTTACTTGAGTGACAATCTTTACACTGAGAACAGATCACTTAGGTGGTCATGTAGACTTTTGCCCCTGTCAAGGTAATTTGGGATGTGAACAAATCTTTAATCCGGTGAGGATTTTTTTGCATCTGTAAGCTACACCAAAATAAATGGCTTTATATTGAATACAAGAGTGTCTCTAGGGTGTTCACACTTGTTAAATGTATTTTTCTTGAAAGGCTTTTCAATGGTGTGAGGTCAGTACATAGCAATTGAGAAAGCTTTCAGAGGGTTCACCACTGAAAAGAGTCACTATCACACTTCTGTCTCTATATCTTTCTTTAAATACTTCACAAGTAGTTCACAGGGAATTTGATACTTCCTTTATTTTCCTGATATTCTGATTTTTAAAAACTGGCATTGACAGTCATGCTTAATTATTATTATCATAGTTCTTACAAGTCCCCTTCTATGGCTCTGTCTCCAGGCTCTCTACTATGGTGTTTATTAGCAATAGTTAGTTTGAGTAAAGGGGAGGACAGATAACTAGGGAGGGTAGGACCTGGAAGCACTTTTTATTTGCTTTTTTCAATTCTACAACATGGAAATATAATTCTGAATAGCAACTAAAAAGAAACTACTATGTTTATCTGTCAGAAATTGGAGGGTTCAAATGAAAGAATGGAGGTTGAAAAGTAGAAAGTCACCCATCCTTTGAGTTTCTTGAGAGTGATCATACATGTCCTTTATATTAATCAATATTTATTATTCACAGATGTGTGATGAAGATGGATCACCACTGTCCTTGGATCAACAACTGTTGTGGATACCAGAATCATGCATCTTTCACTCTGTTTCTCCTCTTAGCTCCACTGGGATGCATTCATGCTTCTTTCATATTTATTATGACAATGTACACTCAGCTTTACAACAGAGTAAGAAAGCAAAACTAAATACTTAAAATGTTATTTAAGTCGGGTGCATAATTTATCTCTGGAAGTACAAGAGAATTTGGTTTTCTGAGAAGAAGCATGTGGAATTCCTTGTTATTCTTTCCACATGCACTCCTAGTTCTGTGTACCTGTATGTGTATGAATGGAGGGGGATTCAGAGAAAGTTGTTTCTATTTTCATTCTTTTTTTTACTTTTTTTCCCTGTTGCTTCTCATAATCACAGGGAGTTTTCTATTGCTTTACATTGACTGAAGACAGTTTCTGAGTAGTACTTTATGTAGAGAGAGACAGTCTGTGTTTTGGCTGGCACACAAAACAGCTTCTACTTATTTCCAACACACAAGTTAGATCCTATTTATTTTCTTTTACTGGTCACATTTCTAGAATTGTGCCTATTTCTTCAAAGAAAAAAAAGTATATTATTTTTTGGGACTAAAAATAAATATATTAACTGTGGGGTTTTTAACTGGAAAACTTCAAGAGTGAGCAAAGCTTGTTTTGGAGTATACCCCTTATCTCAGATCCATGGTTAAGATTATAAGCTTTGATTTCAACTTTTGTGGTTGCAGTGAAGAGCTTGATAACATCAGCTGAGTGTAACAGATGAAGTTGTATTTGTAGCAGCTGAGCTGTTTTTGCAAAGGGATAATGTTAAGAATAGCTATCTGCAAAGCTTTTAGAGAAAAACCTGCAGCATTTTCATGGAAAATGGGGACTGTTCTATGCAAACACTGTCCATCTGATGCTGATGAATATGTTTTTGTTAACACACCAGAGTCCTATTTTCTTTGCTGATTTTTGGGCCTGTAGAGCTTGCAAGATGGTGATTGTGGTTTCATTTTCCACCTAGCAAAAAAACTTCTAAAGATAAAAGTCTTTTGAATGTGTTTTTTTTTTTAGTTACTCTCCTCGCATTATAAACCTGTGAGATGTGGGACTCAGAGCCAGATTTCTTATGGCTGACTTGCTTTGTTTCAGCAGTTGGAAAGTTCTAGAGCTGAATGGAATTTTTTTCTTTGCAGATATCTTTTGGGTGGAGTTCTGTGAAGATTGACATGAGTGCAGCCAAAAGAGACCCTCGTCCCATTATTCCCTTTGGACTGTCTGCATTTGCTGCATCTTTATTTGCCTTAGGACTGGCGTTAGGAACAACTATTGCTGTTGGTATGCTGTTTATTATCCAGGTGAGTCTGTGGCTCTGTTGCAAAGAAGTTAAAAGCTGTAAGTTTTGCATGCTTGTGGAGCAGAAACAGAATTCAGGATTGAGATAAGAACAGTTGTTCAGAGCTTATGTTGTTGTATGATTTTTCCAGGGATTTATGTAGCTTTGTCCCAGTTTTTCTGTTACCACAGTTTCGGGTTTTTTTTCATTATTTTTCATGGAAGGACTTGGATGTGAACATCTAATGGACTAAGAAAGAATTAGATGGATTTTATAAACTCCCTGAAAAAGGCAAAATACTTGCCTTGTCCCTGCAAATAGGTGTAAATATGTCTGATATATTTCTTAAAATGTTGGAGATCTTTAGAAGGAAACAAAAAGACACATTTTAAATATAAAGTGCAATACTATGTGATACTGTCTTAAGTGTATAATTCTAGAGCCTGTATCTCTGCTGAGGGTTAGCTTCTAACAAATGTTTCAGTTAAGTCTGTAAAAGTTGCTTTGTTCTTTAAAACAAATTCACTTTGTTAAATGAAGCTTTCTTTGTATAGCTGATGTATTCCTGCAGAAAATAAATCTTAATTTCACCTAACACTTTTATTTCAGATGAAAGTAATTTTGACAAATAAAACTTCAATCGAATCCTGGATTGAAGAAAAGGTATGCTTTTATTATAGTATTCTTGTACTGTTACAAAGTCTTTTTTCCATATTTATAATTTTTTTTGTTTCACCTCTGGGTTAAAACCAAAGAGGCTATTTCAATTCACCACTGGCCTAACACCTATAATTCACTGAAAAAAATGAGAAATCATGTAAATGCATAGATTTTTCTTTTGTTTTGGAGGAGTTTGTTGAACATAGAATAATACTTGCTTTGAAAAGACTCTGTTTATCTACTTGAAATATGTGAGTGTTTTCATCTGAAACTTGAGCTTTGTCATTACACCTGCCTGTACCTTTAATTGTCCACCTCACTGACCCATTCAAAGTGGCATCTTTTGACTAATAGTTTTCCCCATTTCTTACTTTGGGTTGTAAGGGAGGATTTTCCTTGATTTGGGAAGATTTTCTTTGATTTTAAAGAAGTATTAGAAAATACCTAGTCTTCTGTCCTTTAAATTTCTCTTGGATTTCCTCATCTTTATAGAGGTTTTCACAAAATTTTCCAGGAGAAATATAATCCAGCAACAGAAGCTAAGTTTAGAGGAAGCAAAACTGACTCAGTATTTAGAAATTAGTTTGGTTTTACCTGGGTTTTTTTTGTATAAGTCCACAACCATTTCATTAATATCTTGTTGTCTTTCTTTTATTTTGTGTGCCAGATTAGCATGAGAATCTTGACTGTGTATAAGTACGAGAGATGGCTGGATCCAGGTCCTGTTAGACCTTTGAATAATGGGATAATGGAACATAAGTGAAAGAAATCCCTGTTATCACTATATTGTAGAACTTGGAATAATATGATAAAATTTTTACTGTAAAACACAGGCTGCTAATATGTCCCTTTTGAAAGCTGAGCACTGACTGTAATACATAAATATTTAATAAAATGGCATTATTGCAGCAGAGAGCGCTGCTCTGTGGCTGCTCCACTAGATGGCATCAGAACTGTGGGAATTTAAAGCTCATGACTATGGAATGTGGGCCATTCAGATCATGCCTGTGTGTGCATTCATAGAGAAGAATTGGCACTACCAATGTTGAGTCATGTTTGTGATCATTAATCAAAGGATTCTGAGCTGTAACTGAGAAATAGTCAGGCATTGGTCCCTAAAAAAAAGCAGTGAAATAAGATGGGAGCGTGGAGGGAATTACGAGTGCAGTCAGTGGACTCTGTTGTTAAAGAGTAAATGGGATGGGGACACCCAAACCTGACGTCCTTCTGAATGCCATGATTGGTTTAAGTAGTTTTTAAAGCCTGGGATGATATAGCAGGAGTTCACTGCTCTTGCCTGAAAATACTGCCTATAGGTCCCATGGACTGATACAGAGCTTATGACCCGACCTTCTTAATATTTGCTGCTTGACTGCAGTTTGTAGGGTTTTTTTATGTACCACATTCCTTAATTATTTTCTAGGCCAAAGACAGAATCCAGTACTACCAAACGGGTGAGACCTTTATCTTCCCCTATGATATGGGAAGTAAATGGAAGAACTTCAGGCAAGTGTTTACATGGTCTGGGATTCCTGAGGGAGATGGCCTGGACTGGCCAGTTAGAGATGGATGTCACCAGTACAGTTTGACGGTAACTGGTCTTCGGTGGTATCTCAAGTTGATTCTCCCCACTGCACCTAATTGTCTGCTTTCCTTTGCAATAATAGACCAGCTTCTTTAATAACTAAAATAGATGAGCTTGAAATACATGTGCAGAAGTTCTCTTAAACGTTCTCCCTTTTTTAATGCACTAAAAAGTTATGCTTTTGTGAATGCTAATGGTATTTCCTGTGTTTGTTGAATGATTTTAATATTTGGCTTTATTTTGTGTTGAATGCTGCCTAAATTTCTATTTATAATCATTTATAGATAGAGCAACTGAAACAGAAAGCAGATAAGCGAGTAAGAAGTGTAAGTATTTGTGAAGTTTGGTCTAAAATTACTTTGAAATAGCATAGCAGTATAAATAAATGCAATTAATATCAACATAAACAATATATAGCAATCTCTGCCTAATTAATCATGGCATTTAGCCTTTGCATTTGCTTCTTAGTTTCCAGATGGGAAGAAAGATGATAATAAAGAGGACTGTGTTTCATTGTTAAGCAGTAATTTAGAATTTAGAGTCCCTTTGACAGCCACTGTCACGTTTAAATCTGGTATGCTTGAATTGATTTTTTTAGTGTGAAATTTATCAGTAAGGCTGTAACTCCTTCAAATAACAAGTTGCTGTGTTCTGTTCCAATCTGTAGGTGCGGTATCGAGCCATAGAAGATTACAGTGGTGTCTGCTGCCCTGTGACTAAAGGTGTTAAAACATTCTTCACAACACCGTGCACTGAAGAACCTAGAATTGCACTGAGTAAAGGGGATCTGATTTTAGCCACCAGAGGCTTAAAGTTAGTGGCTCCACACCTTTATGTTTGGTTAAAAGTTTGGTTAAAATACTGAGTTGAGTTCTGGCATCTAATTACCTGTTTTGCTTCCTTCCCCAGACACTGGATGTATGGTGAGAAGATTCTCATCTCAGCTGCTGATGGTATGGAGCAGTTAATTTCACTTTTTCTGCTGAAAATTGCAAATGAATTTTATAGCTATCTAGAAATGTGGCAAATATTGTATGTTCACTTCTCAAAACATAGAATGATAACATTACTGGCACTAGCTTCTCTCCACAGTTTTTTTTCTTTGCATCTAATAGACTTGCCCGTTTTGATAAACATTAAATGACTTTGTCTGACTGACAGCACACTCATTTAGTAGTTTACTGAAAGTTGAGTAAGAAGGGGGACACTTCATATTCTAAGAAAAAGGTAGACTTTTAGATTATAAAGAAGTTAAGGGTGAATAATTTTTTTGATATTTAAATGGTGGTCTGTCTTAAACACATCCAGGTTTCCTACCTATACACCCTGTATAAGTATAGAGATTAATGCTTGTTTTGCTTGAAAACTAGGAGACATTGTCTTTGGTTTGGAATAATTTTTAGGTATTTTATATGCATTTATAAAACTAACTGTGGGTGTTGAAGATATTAAAGACTCCTTCTGATCTGCAGAGGGTCAGCATCACAGCCACCTGCATTGACGCTTTTACATTTTTCACTTCAGACCTCTTGCTTTGGACTGAACTAAAATTTTACCTGCCAAAGCACGTGTTTGTTTCTGTTGTTTCTTCCAAACAATTGTTAATTCACTGCATGTGTATTTTGTATTTGCACAAGTGAGGCTGCCAGCAGTCACTACACTGACAGTCTATGCTTTTTGTGGGAGGTCTGAAACCTTCATGGGCTGGAAGTGCCCTGGCAGCTCACTCCAATAAACTTCAGACATCAGATACAAATGAACATGGCAATAGTTTGTATTGCATTGCTTATTGTGAAGATTAGCAGGATCTATCTCCTCTATTGAATGTTGGGTTTTTTAAATCAGCTAAAATGCGGTGTGGATGGAGAACTTGGTGAACGCTGAGAGGCTGGATCAGACTAGACTTCAAAAATAGAATGAGTTTTGTTAGGAATGTATAGCAAAATATAAGCAGGAATAAAAAGTTGCACTACAGCAAGATGGCAAAATGAATGATTAAGTAGCAGTTCTTCTTTGGAAAAAAGATTCCATGATAATATTAAGATGAGTTAACACTTTCAGAAAAGAAAAAGCATACAGCTTCCCAGATGCTGAAGTAAACCTTCCATCCTTCTCAGCATTGACAGAGACTTTGCTGAAATACGTCTACAAGTAAAAGCAGTTACTGCATCTCAAGAAAGTGGAAGATCAACTGTAAAGGGTTGAGAGGAAAACAGAAAAATGAGAATAGTTAGAATAATAGAAAATGTGACTTATAAGGAAAAGCCAAAAAAATTGGGATAGTTTACCTGGAGAGGAGTAGGAGATGGG
>VZTT01042225.1:31779-67542 GCA_013400855.1 Buphagus erythrorhynchus | reverse complement strand
ACTCTTTCTTAGGTTGAATGACTGTTTCTGTGGATAAGAAAGGCAAAGCAGTGTCCCATAAAAACAACAGAGAAGGACCAAGGTCCTCCCTAGTACACACGTCCAGCATGAGAACAATGGGATCGTGGTATCTCTCTAAGCAGGAAAGATATACAAGATGTAATTAGAGAGTTTTTATTGCTATTAGATGCTTTATGAACCTTTCATTTAAGCAATTAATTCTAACACACCAGGCAAAATTTCAGTTCCAAGAGCAATAAGAGAAGAATTTGGAAGAAATGACCAGCAGGCGGAACCTCGGCTACAGCAGCCGCAGAGAGTACTCCGGGCTGTGAGATCGCAAAAGGCTGCCCCAGTGTGGTCACTCCTTTTCAGAAACTGGAAAATTTTGCATGTCAATTCAGAACTAGGTTTGAAATCCTGGAAGAAGCCACACACTTCAGTGGAACTCACCACAGACAAAGGAATGCATGCTCAGAGAAGTGACATCGACATTCAACCTACTACTACACCATATGCTCAAATCCTAAATTCCCTTACAGTTTCCTGAACTGGCAGCCGCAGACCCAACTGAAGGCACAGCTTAAAACAACTAAAGCAGCAGAAAGCAAACTTAAAACAAGAACCAGGGAAGGTTTTGCACTCATATCTATATTACTGATGCTCACCATATATCTGTAAAATAAAGTGTCCAAAAATGGTTCTAGACCATAGAGAAAGTGTTCACCACAGCTAATGGGGCAGACATCAGTGCAAGGTTGTGTTCGAAGTCCAAAAGAGATGCTGAAGCAGAAAGACCATGAGGAGTATGTGGTATCAGAGGCAGGGAAAACATTTAACAGATCTTTTTCAAGTAAATGAAGAGAGTCTTGGTTTTTGATTGAGCTCAAAGACGCAAATGTACACAAGGCAATTCAGCATTCCCCCATTTCTTTACCATTTACCATCAGTGATTGAACTGGATATTTTGACACCTGAAGAAGGTGTGAATTTCCAGCTGCACCATATGGAGCATCTGTATGAGAAGCCAGATACAAAGAGCAGTGCTGAAGAAAAGCAATTTATAATCCTACAACCATGCTCCCTTCACTGCCTTATTTAACCCCTTCAGCTGAGGTATTACTGAGAGACAAAGAAGTGCAACAGATTTGAGGAGGAAAACAGAAGACAAATCCTTGAGTCCAGCAGAAGATGCTGAGACATTTTCTCACCACCACTAGAAAACCCAGTGTTTCTCGCACCACAGGTGAGACAAATGCTGTGTCTTTTCCTACAATTTCAAAATAACCATGGACAGCTAAAACTGCAAGATAATATCCCCTCCTACTGCTCAAGTTCCCCAAACCAACACAAGCTCTCCATGAACCTTGCCAGATGAGTTTGACCAAGTCACATAAACAAAGTGAAAGACAATCCCCAAAGAGACTGTATATTGTGCAGCTTAAACAGAAGCAGCATTTCAACACTGCTATTTAACATTAAACACTAACATCTATCCTTGTTAGAAATCAGTATTCTTGCTAATAAAAAAGAAAAAACAACATTCCTTTATAGAAGTGAAATGCACATGTTGATCTTTGACTATATTTATAGAAGGCCATTTAGTTTCAGTGACCCCACACAAAAAATCCAATCTCACCAACAACGCACTTACCAATGCTACTGTCATCTCAATACTCTTGATGTTAAATCCACTCCCTGCTAGGGAAAAACCAAAATGGTGGACAAAGGGCAGTGACAGGCTGGACAACACCAAAACCTGTCTCTAGGCTGTGCTCACACAATGCTTTGTCTCATGCCAGTGAGGTAGCTGATCTTTCTATTGCTGTGTGCATCGACACACCAACCCCTCTACAACATGGTATGTGGAGAGCAGGGTGAGGTCAGCCATCATCTGAACCACAGGCAGCAAAGACCTGCTGTCCCATGCCTTATGCTGGAGAGGAGAGAGGAAGGGTGCATCTTCAGGGGTTCACCTCAACCCTTCCCCCATCATTAGAAGGCCAGGGCCTTTGGTGGGATTCACTCCTACACAGGCATCTCTGCATGTTCAGCACTGTGCTTCATCCACTGGGGCACAGGGGAGCCTGGCAAGGGTTGAAGGAGGGAGACAGACAGGGCTGGGAAAGCTTGAAAATTAGAGGTTTAAAATATACAAAATGTAACACACTGGAAAAAGTTTAAAAGTTGCAAGACAAGACAGGAAAAGAAAGAAATATATGAAGTGAGGAGAAAGGGCTGGAAGATGGTGGGAGAAGACTCCAGCTTGGGACAAGGGGCAGGTCTAGTCTACTCAGCACTACTCCCTCTCGTAGCCACTCAGTTCCACCTCATCCTTGCGGCGCCGTTGTGTGAAGAGGGAGCTGAAGGGGTAGAGCTTGGCTTTGGCCTGGAAGCGCTGCCCAGCAATGTCGATCTCGTACTCTCCCTGGTTGATGAAGTCAGTCGTCACCACCAGCTTTTCTCCTGTCTTCTCATCGAAGTGGTGCACGAAGCCAAGGCAGACGTGGCGCTCCAGGGTGTAGCTGTAGGCACTGCTGGTGGTCTTGCCCACGTAGCGGCCGTTGCGGAAAATGGGCTCCCCCCACCAGGGCCAGAGGTCCAAATCCGTGTCATGGTCCTCAAGAATGAACATGGTAAAGCGCTTGTACACCCCGTTCTGCTTCTGCTCCAACAGCACTTCCTGGCCAAGAAACTCAATTCCCTGTGGGGAAAAGGGAGCATCAGCTGATGTGAGGGACACGAACTGTGGCAGCTGCTGAGCTGCAGCAGACCAGGTTGCCGACAAGGGCAATTCACACTTGGAACTTATACCCTATCAAAATAGGCTGCCTCCAAACACAAGAAGCTGAGCTCAGATAGCTTTTCTGTCATGTTTGTTGCTCCAGATGTCAAAAAACACAGAAATGTTTGTGAAGCTGGTTTTTAGAAAAATCATTCTAATTTTCACTCTAGTGAAAACCATGTCTCCATTCCAGTTTTTGCCATATTTCTTGTTCCAGAAGTCTACCCTATTTTATAAGCCAGAGGGAAATATGAAATTTGTATCCTTAGGCACTACATTATTTTCTTGAATTGATACTAGAATTTGTTTTGGCTCATGCAAAGATGGAAGAAAGAAAACAAGACAGTGATAGCAACAGCACCCGCTACCACAAAAGTATTATATAACTTTACACCATTCTACGAACTCCCTTGTTTTCTTAAGAATAGAGAACACCTGTTATTGGTGCCTAGCTACATATTTAATATCATTAAACAGCACCGGGTGCACAGGCTGGCTTTTGCTTCGTAAGATTGGGAAAGCAGCTTAGAGAAGCAAGAATTCTGAGATTCTGTAAAGTACAGAGCACCTCTGCCACACTGGGCACTGCACACATAAGCAGCAGCAGGCACAGGTCACTGGGAATGCTGCCCAGGAAGGAGGACGACAGAGCATTTTTGTATTTCTAGCAGCCTTCTGAAGTACAAGAATATATACTACAGCTATTGCACATAGCTCCATAAAAACACATCCATCTGCTTGGCTGGCAGCCTTTCAGTCCAGTTCTGCTCTCCCACCAAGCCCAGTGAAGAAGGTGGTGTACCTTGTCCAGCTTGACCTGGAACTCGCGTCCACACTCCATAGGAGTAGTAAAAGCATCCAGATCCTGGCCCCAGAATGCAAAGAACTTCTCAATGCGCAGGCTGCGGAGCGCGTAATAACCGGCATTCCGAATCCCGTACTTCTGTCCCATGTTCATCACCTCGTTGTACACGTGGAGGGCATACTGCAATGGAAGGGTGAAACACAAACTGGCACCAGGAGAGAGCAGCAGCATCTGACACCACCAGGAATGCCACTGTCCCCCGCCACTGAAGCACAAGAGCTCTGCCCCACTGGAATGCAATATTAAGCAGGGAAACTCCCCCTGGTGCCTGCAGGCAGCTTTCCTGTGGTGCAAATCAGACATCTCATCACCTGGAGTCAACTGGGAAAATGCTTCTGACTTATGCATGCAAGCAATTGCTTTAATTAGCTCGGGCTGCAGTGCACTCTTACCTCTATGGGGATATAAAGCACGAAGCCAGGTTCTCCTGTGTGAGTGATGCTCATCACACGGATGCCATTAGCATAGCCCACGCTCATCTCCTGCAGAATCAGAGGGGGTGAAATCATCCAAACTGGAACATAGCACAGAGCACAGTGCGTAACACATCCACACTGCCCAGTCCTCTCTCCCTTTTGCCACCCACACAT
Source organism: Buphagus erythrorhynchus (assembly GCA_013400855.1). NCBI lineage: Eukaryota > Metazoa > Chordata > Aves > Passeriformes > Sturnidae > Buphagus > Buphagus erythrorhynchus. The sequence goes on along the minus strand of VZTT01042225.1, from coordinate 63,302 downwards.
ACTTGCAATAAGTTCAAATTTCCAAATTCAAATAGTGATGTCACATTATCCCAACTTATTAGTTTGGACACTTGGCAATAAGCCCTGGAACTAGGTCAGGACAAAGGTTGTATTCTCGATACAAGACAGAATTTGAATAGCAACTATCTGTTCAGCCTTTTAACAGGCTGACAGGAGACAACGTCAGAGTCCTCAATCCCAGCTGCCCCTCTGACAGCTTCATAATTGATTATATGAAACATGTCAAGATATCAAATAGTGACAAGTCTACAGTGAGAGGAATACTGAAAACAAATGCATATTCACCTATCTATTTAGCAAACACAACCCAAAGACAAGTGAGCCTAGTGAGTTCTTTACCAGCCTAGCTCAGTAACTGCAGTAAATCTTCCTGTAAATCTTAGTTCTCCTCCAATTATCCAAAACATTTTTCCTCTCCTTTCATGCGTGCTTTGAAAAACCTAGCAGAGTGAGGACAGAAGCACAGTCACTCACCTTGCAAAAGAGAGAGGGGAAGTGTTCTGCAGTCATTGGGGCATAGGACAACTCTGACAAGACATCCACAGCACGGGGGCCAATCAGATTGAGAGCTAAAGAGGGGAACAAAACAGCATTAGGATGAGACTGGAGAAGTCCTGCCTGGTGTCTAACGTGCCACTCCAATTCCTGAAGTCTTATTGAACTAATAGGTGTGTTTACATTTAAGAACAGAGGAGAGAGTTATTCAACTCTCTCCTGACAGTCCATAGTAAAAGAATGCTGTCTTCTAGCTCATGGCTTGCCAGAAAAAAGTCTGTCAACTGCTGTTTTCATCCAAATGTTTGGAAAGGAGACTAAATCACAACTCCAGGCACTTTAAACAATTAACTGGCATGCAGCATGAGACACCATTTGTGATTTTGAGTTGTCTCTTGTAGTGATTTCTTGCCTGTGTACTTCCAGGTCACATCCTCTAAGACCAAGTTGCTGTCATCGGGCAGGTGACTCTTCAGCCAGGCCCAGCAATGAACTTGTTGGTCAGTGGGGGAAATCATGAAGAAGCTGGAACAAGCAAATCAAACCCAAGAAACTATGAAAGAACAACCACAAAGTGAATCAGTTCATTCTTCATTCATCAACTACTTGAGCCATTCAGCAGTTTCCAAGCTAACAGGAGACCAAAACAAGCTGGTTTGTGAAAACCACAGCTAAAGTCTCTGGATCAATGCCATCACATCTGTCATGAAAAGAAATCCCCCACTTCAAGCATTACCAGTGGGCTGGCAACAAGAAGTGACTAGATGTGGAACATGGAGTTCTGCAGGAAGTTGACAGAATATCTCAAAGGTCACAACTAATCTGCAGAAGGGACCTGCAGCTCTTCACCACCACTGATTCTCTCTACTCTGACACTCAGAGTAGAGATTGTTCACACAGCAATTTCTTGTTTTAGCGAAAGTCTTTTCACACACAATGATGGTTATTATTAACAGTTTCCAAAAACAGAACTCCACTTGATATGGGAAAATGAGCTGCTTGTGTGTGTGTCTGATACAAACTGTGAGTTAAAGTACATCAACATCTGTAGAAATTACTAGGCAAGGAGGGAAGCTACTGGTTTCACACAGAGAAGAACAATACTTTCAAGCAATACATGAATGCAGAGAGAAGTGGAAGAGAAAGAAAAGCTGTTTCTAATTGAAAGAGAAGCAACAAAATGCTTGATGGTTTATACAATGAAAACACACATAGAAAACCATCTGGAAAAATAATGAATGCTCAGCTGGGACATGGCCATGAAGTTCTTAAAAATGAGAAAGCTTTTTATCAGATGCTATAGAGAGCCCAAACTGGTTTGTCTAAGGGTAAAATCCTGCAATCATGTCAGTTTGCATGAGAGAGCACAAAAAGAATGATAAAAAGACTGCAAAACTGAGAATTAGAGTACATATACTGCAATGAAAATTGAAATAATAAAAAAGTAGTCTTTGGAATGCACAATTCCAGTAAGGACAATGGTCAGGAGTTAGTTTGTACTTTAAATGTTACCTAAATTAATAAACTCCAGTGACTGCTAGAAACAATTTGTATCTCAATTAAGAAATTAAACATCTGAAGGTCTAACATTTTGCGGAAATCTACCATCTTTAATGCCAGAAAAAGGCTTATTTTCTCCAATGTTTGTAAGTTCAGAAGCTCCCTTTCACTTGAGTTACTGGATTAGGAATACTAGTGGAGAACTGAGACTTTTTAGTTCAGGGTGGTGATGAAAGTTTATCATTTTCATGAATAAGTCCTTCAAGGCTCAAACACCCAAACAGTGATGGCTGAAGATGCTGTCTGCACACCCACCTGCGCTTGCTGAGCCGGGCTATGCTGCAGTCGTTCTCATACCCTCCTTTCTCATTAAGCATTCCTGTATGCACGACATGCCCAACTGGCACATCCAGGTCATTCGAGAAGAGATACTGCAGACTCTCCAGGGCCTCGTCTCCAGTGGACTACATGAATCAAAAGCAAGACAAAGTCAGACAAGCTGCCTGAGCAAAACAAATCCACTGGGGCAGGTTAGGATTGCATCAACATCCTGGCCTAAATTATTTCAATTTGTGACGATCGTGACACTGACGTCTCAAGTGTAACAGGATACAACAGTGGCACAGTGCCAGAGGTCAAATTCTATGTATAGACTAAGATTGTATTTCTGTAAACTGGGCCCTTGACAGACAAAACCCAACCTGTGCTAAATATCGTGGTACAACCTGAATTTAGACATACAGTGTGACTTCCTCTATCTATCCTCAATAGGACACTGAGTTTTTTGCAAAAGTAGGCAATAATAATCTAAAGGTCACCTTTACCAGGTGGTTCCTTCCTAGGTACTTACACTTATTTCAAACTTGGTAAAAGATGACATGTCAATAACACAAACTGCTTCCTTACAGCACTTGACTTCAGAACCCACGATATCAAACCAGTCTGGTTTGTAGAAGGTTTTGCTGTGATCCAAATCCAGCAGATCTAACAGAAAGAAAAATCGAAGGAAAAATTAATAAACTGTTTGAATTAAGACCTTACATAGACCAATCAGGAAGCATCAGGCACAGGAAAATAGGATCTCACCATTCCCAGGTGGGACAAAGTACTTGACTCTCTCAAATCCATGCTTCTCCATCCACCTGGCTCCCTGTGCATCCAGGCGGTCGTACAGTGGTGACGTGCGCAGCTGCCTGCCAGTCTGGAAGTCCCAGCGGGGAACTTTCAGATCATACATAAGTGCTGCAGTGGTCATAAAGATCCTGTATCAGGCAACGTGATTACCTTTATCTAAACTTTTCTTCCAGATTATGAGTACTTACTAATATCTGAACCATTAATAAAACTCTCCCAAAAGAGCTCCAACCTTCCTTTTCCTGTTTTTGAAAATCCACAAATCCGTTTTGATCCATTTATAGCTCTTCAAAATCAGAGTAACAATATTTGCACAGAACACTTGTATTTATAGACACTTATGGTCTCATGACAATTCTGCAAGATAACAAAAACTCTATTTTTCATGAAGTCATGCTGACTAGCATTAATTATGCAGGATTTTTCCCTGGCAGTGCACTGTATCAGATATTTTGACAATGCTAATGCTGGGGTAGGCAGCCCATAGCTACAGGGACCATCTAATTTGCCTTCTTAAATACTGACAATTCAGCCTTTTGTAATCATTGAAGCTTTTCCAAATGGCTTCTGTATCTGTTCAAGCTAGTATAGAATATTTTTATTTGGAAAACAAGCTACCCTAATAAACACTGAGCATCCTCTTTATTTATCAGTGGAGAATAATAACTTAAGGATGCTTGAATACTACTTTATAAATGTTAAGATTCTACTTAGGTCAGAAACTGCTTAAAATTGAAGATAAGCCAAATATCTCTTACTGAACAGTTCCATAATTTCTGCCTCATAGCTAATAATTTAATGAATTTATTGGCAATATCTCAAATTGGTACTCCTGAAAGAGAGCGCGTAGAGAAGACTAGATTAGAACGGGAATATAACACTTCAAAGATGGAATACATTGCTCACTCTGTAAAAACTAGAGGGATTCTGTAGCTATCAGAACTGAGGTTTGTACTGGAAAGCAAGTGCAGAATAATGCCCAGAGTATAAAGTAATTTTTTTCTGCGAAGAAGGTCAAAGCAGCATAAGGTTTTTATTTCCCAGATATAGCAGGGCTAAGAGGTTTACCCAACTTCTCTGCTTTTACCCAAACATATGTTTTTAGTTTAAACTTGGTATTCAAGTAATTTTTCCTGTTATGCAACTTGTGGAGTGCTTCATACTTCTATTTCAAACTTGAAAAGAAGTCATCCACAATATTCAGACAATATGACAGATATTCAAACAACAGGAGGAAACAAAGCATGGTGTTCATAAAGAAAAATGGCATCTCTAATCTATTCTGCAAGGTATTTATCGCAAACTTTGACAGAAGAAAGCAGTATGTCTATGAAGACTTCCTGAATTTATGCAAGATAACTGGGTCACCCAGCCATAAGCTGGAAGTGGAGGCATTTCCACACTGTAATGATGTGCAAAGAATAACAATCTTTGAGACAGCGTAACATTCCCAGTTAAGACTTTGGCATTGCTTTTTGGGGTTGGCATCCTATGGAGATACATACAAATTTCCCTATATCAGAGGCAAAGCACAGAAATAGCAGAGAGCAAGGTACCAACAGCATTTTTTTAGAAAAGTTACTAAGAATGCTGGCATACAAAAAAACCCTCGTCCTTTCCTTTCTCTTGGGAAGGAGCTGTATTGCCACGAAGGAGGGCAGGAAGAAGGAAAATGTTTCTCAGAGTGATGGCAGAGGAGAGACAGCGTAGCAAAGAGGAAAATCTTGGACAGCCTGCCCAGAGTTGAAGGCAGAGATCTCACTTACGCATGACTTCCATCACACGGTGACGGAGGAAAGTGCGACTGCTCTGAAGGGTTCCAAAACGTTTCAGATCCAAGGGCCAGACATTTTCTGATGGATATCCATTTACTATCCACTCTGCCAGGTACCTGATGGAAGAAATAAAGACAGACTGAGATATCAGCCAATGTCTTAAGGGAAAGAGTGTAGCTTTGAAGTCAGAAGGAAAGCAGTTTGGACATGAGAATTTCTTACAATAGAGAGAGAGAAGACATGTAACATAGTATTCTAAACACTAGCAGAATCTGGAAAGTTTCCCTTTATAAAATACATCCACCAGATTTCCAAATTACTAATTGTCCAATTAGGATGAAGCATACAGGGCAGCAGGAAGTTCAGGACATGGCTAAATGAAGCCAGAGCCTGGACAGGTAACCTGGCTGACTCTAATCCTTGGGTTCTGATACAAAAGGAGGTGCAAATACATTTCAGTTGGAGTTCGATTCTTCTGCTTTCTTGTTTCTCATTGCCTGGTGTAGGCTCAGCCACAAACCAACAGTGACAGCATTCATTTAGCACGAGGTGCCAGCCAAGTTATGTTTAGCTACACTTCCAGGAGTGAAGGAGGAAGGCATTCTTCAGAGCTAATGGACACAGGCAACTCAGAATTTAGCAGAGTAGAAGGTTCTGTTCACAGCCAGTAGACAACAAAACAAAGGGGCTTGGAACTGATAATGAAAAGTTACATTAGCAAGCTAAGCTGTTTATTTTGGGGCTGTAGCAATAAATGGACAAATAGTGCTTTTACCTTCAGAAATCATTTTGATTTTTAAGAGAACCTCACTGCAAAGATTCTCTGTATTTCACGTGACAACAAAAAAATCATGAGTTGTTTCTCTGGTGAGTTAATTATTAGACAATGGACATAAACTAGTTAAGACAAATGCAGATACTAACACCAGCATGAAACATGAGCAGTTTGTTAAGAAGGCTGTGTGGCAGAAGGAATGCTCAGTCACCAAAACTAAATGGCAATCAGAGGGAGAAATGATCATTCAGCAACTTTGCTGCTGAGATCACACATAAATGCCCGTCTAAGAACCTGAATTAACACAGGAACTGGATTTTGCTGGGATATTATTACACCCCTAGCTTACTGTAGGGGATAGTCTTAAACTACTGTCAGCACTGGCATCACACATATGGTGTTTCATCAGCAACAGATTCATGCTGCTTTCAGAGGAATTAACTGCTGTGTCAACTTGAATGATCTAAAGACTTCAACCAAATGATAAAGGGGATCATGAAGTACAGGAGATGAGGGAATATATGCTTTGCCAAGCTCTTATCTCTTCACGGTAGTTTAAAAAAAAAATCATGCCAGCTATAGAATCATAGAATCACAGAATGTCCTGAGTTGGAACAGATGCACAAGGGTCACTGAGTCCAACTCCTGGCCCTGGACAGGACAGCTCCAAGAATCACACCAGATGCCTGAGACCATTGTCCAAATGCTGCTTAAACTCTGGCAGGCTTGATGATGTGACCACTTCCCTGGAGAGCCTGTTATAGTATCCAACCACCCTCTGGGCAAAGAACCTTTTCCTAATATCCAACCTAAACCTCCTCTGACACAGCTTTAACGAAGCTTACTTGATCCTCAGCTGCTCACTGAGATGTGATGCCAGAGGAGAGATGTGCAGGACAGGAGGAGAATCCAGCATAGGTTTGAAATACACACTGAAGAACGTAGTCAGAAAACAGCAACTGCTCCTCTCCTTGACTCAAGTCAGAAACGAAGGAGGTGACAAATACCAACCAGAACATTCTACACAGAAGGATCATCGGAACAGTCTCTTGGCTAAAACATTACACACACAACAGTGATAGACCACTTACTTGCCTGCTCCCCCACCATAGGAGACGCCAGCTGAGTTCATGCCAGCCAGAACAAAGTAGCCTCGCGCGGTGGGCGACTCTCCCATGATGCATCGCATGTCTGGGGTGAAGGACTCTGGGCAATTCACCAACTGCTTGATCTGCAGAGACTCCAAACCTGGCATCCTGCGCAGGAGGCCACTCAGAAGTGGCGCTAGGACCCAACACAATAAAGAGACAAAAAGTCACAGCCTTCGATCTCAACACATTCCAGCTGCTTCAGGTGGAAACTGCTTCCGTGTTTTGATAGTCATGGAAGAAATGGTTTACTTGCTGGAATCACACTACTCAAAATGGATCACACAGCATACAATAAAAGCAGCCATACTGATCCAGACCCAGAGCCCAGTATTGTTCTCAAAAGTGCAAAAGCACTGTTCAGTTTTGTTAAGGAAAGCAATAGGAACAGATATCAAATACATACACAGTGAGGAGTATGAACAGGCAAATGTATATGATGCTTGTCCCATCCATTCTGCAAGCCTCGACCTACCATCAGCTCAGGATTCCCTAAAAATTTGGTATATTTTTCTCTATTTAGAAACCCCTAAACTGGTCTCTCTTTTAAGTACTAGACCAGTCTTTCCCAGTCTCATGAAAAAAATCCAACAGACACAGACAAGGAGTCCCATGTGCTAAAATTTGTTGTATGAGGAATCACTATCTTTTGTTTTAAAGCTCACACTCAATTTTTCTTTATGCCTCCCAGTAATAGAAGAGATGGTGGTCAGGAGTTCCCCTTCTAGCCTGTCTATCTCATTCCAGATTCTACAGACCTATGTTTACTTCCCTTCTGTCCTCTCCTTTCCCCATCCCACCCAGTCACTTCATTCTTGGAAACTATTCCAAGCTTTGATCAGTCTCTTGCTGCTCTTCCACTAGGCCTTCTCCAGTCCTATGATATCCTCTGGAAACAGGGAGCCCAGAACAAGAACTAGCATCTGGCAAAACAAGGTTTTAGTGTTGCATAGTGAACTGTGTTTTCTGCTCCTTTCACAAGTAATTCCTAACTTGTCTTTTGCTTTGACTGCTGCTGCATTGACTTCTTCACAGAACTAACAGAACTAATACAACAACCCCAAGGTCTGCTCAAAGCTCATCACATCACATGGTGTAAACAAGACCATCCCCACACATCCTCATGCATTTGTGTCACCTCACATTTATCCTCATTGAATTTCCTCACTGCCTTATTGCCCAGTCACACTGGAAAAGTCCTTTGACAACTCTTCACAGCTTGACATTTGAGAGCGTTAATAAATGGGTAAGATATCTACTTGGCTTTTTTTGACCAAAAGTTACCTCTGCTTAGTAGTCCAGACAAAAGCCCTCAAGATTCAGCCCTAAGAACACTTCTGATCCATATGCACAACCAGTAAAATAAACAGATTTCACATTACCTAAGAAATTACAAAAGCAGTCTTTCTGACCTGTTGTTTCTCTCCCTCTCTCAAGCATTAGAATTCCAGAGTAAGAGCCTAGTGTTACAGCCTATTTTTTTATTGATAAAAAGAGACATCGGTGCTAGATTTGTTCTCGTATCCAGTCCAATTTAAGCAACTCCACAGACTATTTTAAAAATCAAAAGGTGTTCCAACAATAAAGATCAAAGCAGTAATACAAGAGCCCAAATCCCAGGAACTGCAGCTCTAGAAAAGGATCAAATACTGCCTGAGTAAGCTCTGACTCTGCTCAACTGTTCAGCACATTTGAATGGATAAAAGGACAAAGCTGGAACATAGCATGCAGCTGCTTCCGAAGCTTGGGCAATTTGGGGGCGCCAGCAAGCAGTGCCTTTTCATTTTATCCAAATGAAAACCAAAAATGAAGTGGGTGCAGAGCTTGAGCAACTCATTACTGAAGCTAATATCTTCAAGCAAGTCTGTAGGCATCTAGGGATCTAAAAATCTTTAGCATATGCCAGCACTAAACAGCACCCCATCCTGGCTCCACACCCTGGAATTTAAACTTTTACAGTATCAGTATGCTGTTTCTCAGAAATCAAAGTAAAATTATTCAATTTAACCTGAAGCACAGCTGGAAGAACATACTATGACTGCAGAAAGAAATCAGTGAAATTCCATCCATGCCTAGGGTAACAGAGGTGTGTGCATTCGTGGGGGATGCCGAGAGCTCTGACACAAGAGAAAGCTGGATTCCTGAATATAAGGCAAATTTGAAGATGAGAGGGAACACACCAAATTACCAGGTATCAAAGAGGCAGGAGTGGTTGGGGAAGAAAGGGACTCACAAACCATGCTATGCTCTTTCCTACAGAAAGAGCCCTCTACATAAAAACACATGCGAAATATAAAAACAGAATCAAATAAAATGGGAAGGGAGAGACAGAACAATTGGAATATAATAATCCACCACTGTCAATGGTGGGACGAAGCCTGGGAAGCCACAATACCAACTTCTGCTCACAAAGCAACTGCCACTGACAGAAATGTACTTGTCAGTCCCTGCTGAAGAGAGCTGCAGAAATAAAATACCACAGCTATGTGGCAGGTCAACAGTGTTGATCTACTGCGTCATGAGAGGAGCAGCATGTGGCACTGACAGTCAAAAATCAACTGAAATGGAAGAGCAGTGCTGGGAAGCTGATGTGGTACCTTGCTGCTCTAGAAGAAGTTAATACATGCTGAGGATTAGTGAGCGTTTTTAAACATTACACAGATATCACAGAATTGTGGGATGGTTTAGGTTGGAAGGGACTTTAAAACTCATCTTATTCCAAACCCCCTGCCATGGGCTGGAACACCTTCCACTAGACCAGGTTGCTCCAAGTTCCATCCAATCCGACCTTAAATACTGAGCAACTTGTGCCAATGCCTCATCACTCTCACAGGGAAGAATTTCTTCCTAATATCTTGTCTAATTCTGCCCTCTGTCATTTGGAAGCTTTTTTTTTTTTTTGTCATTCCCTCTTGTTCTGGCATTCCTTCTCTAAAGTCCCTCTCCAGCTCTCCGGCAGGCTCCCTTCACATACTGCAGCCCTTTGTAAAGGGTTTTTCAGCAAATTACTGACAAATGAAGAGATGAGTGAATTTGAGAGAACGTTCATCTTTCCCATAGATCAATGACAGCTGGCACTGCCATGAACCCTGCCTTCTGCTGAAGTCAGGTGTTTCACTGCTGTGGGAATCTTTCTCTCTTAACATACCAAAATGATCCCAGTCTTCTTGAAGGTTCTGGATCTCCAGCTGGTTCCGTCCCTCTGTGAAGAGAGGTTTGGGGTTTTTCTCAAAGCCTCCTGAGAGGATGCCCCCCTGCCAGTTGCGTATGTAGATCCTGCCATCAGGGTCGACAATAGCTGCAGAGGGAAGAAAAGAGGTGGAAAGGGAATTTAGAGAAAGGATATCTGTCTCAGGATGTTGTCCCACAAACTCCAACAATGGGGGCTAGTGACACGCCAGGCCAAGCCAGCAGTCTGCCAGCACGGAAGGGACAGTCTCAGTTCCCCAGCCCCATGCTGTCACACCATTCTGGTTCTCATGTGACACTCCGGTGAGCCAGTTTAGATTAAACCATTAGCTCCCACCACAGCCATACATGTTAACTTTTGGACAGTAAACTGAATTAAACCTGAGGAGCCCCAAGGCAGCAGGACAGAGTTCCCAGAAGTGAGAGGACATAAGAGGGATTCAGAATCCTTGTGGCACTGATAAGCTATTATACTGGCTTAGTTTCACTGAAACGGCACCCAAGACCAGACCTTCCACCAAGACATGTCCTCCCCTGCCCCTCTTTCTCTTCCTATTCTAAGAAATTTGTTAATTTGTAAGAGATCCAGCTTACTGCAGGCCACCAGCATAAAGAAGGTGGGCAGCACTGGGGTAAGGACAAGCAGTCAGGACTGGATTGCTCCTTCCACTGGTAGTGTGTCAACTTGAAGTATTTATGTTACTCCACCTGACATGTTCCATAGCAATTTTTATGTACAGAAAAGCTGAGAATATATATAAAGTGAATATATACATATATACACACATATATATACACACAGAGGAGTTTTAATTGGTCAAATAAAAGTGAAGCACTTGGACTCCATCCAGAGATCTCAGTTCCCTGGACAGTGTATATATTACTCACTAGAAGCAGAAAATCTTGCTAACAACTGAGAGTAAATAAGTAAAGCTTTCTACTTCTCAGCCACAATTTTCAAACACAAAGGCTTTTTTTTAGGAGATCCAAAGCCAGAACATGGGGGAGGAGCAATTACCTCAAGTGTTTGGTTGCCCCTACAGCTCATAGACATGTAAATGCCATTGTAAAGCCTTAGCTTCAGTTGGAGGAAGGGAATAGATGGGCCGTTTGGGGCCAGCAGCCTGCAAGGAAAACATAGTGCCAAGTCTAGCACACTGTCCAGCTCAGAAATGCAACAATCCAAGACTCAGACACAACTACTACTCGAGCTAGAGTCAAGGTCATTCTCCTGCTAAGTTGATGAACTCCCAAAATCATTTTCTGCAGGAAAATCTTTTGCAAGAGTAAAGAAAGATATTCTTTCTACCACCGAAAAAGGATATTCAAAGCAATTCAGAGAGAAGGATTTCACAATCCCAAATGAGCTGAGAACCAATAGCCTGAGGTTGGCCTTTTTGTCTCAAACTACAGGTCTCCTTGGAAAGGCAGGTATAATCCACCAAGAAAAGTGAGAAGAGCTGAAGAATTCTTACTTGGTAAGCTGCCTGACAGAGGCTCCTTCAAAGGATGTGTCAGGAGGTAGAAGTGTTCACAGGCATGAAGTGGGATATGGACTGGTTCCTCCCCAGAGTGGCCCAGCTCATAGGCCCACTGAAATCAAAAAGTGCAGGTCAGAACGGAAGAGAAAAACCAGCTCCAGGAAAAGAGCAGGACTTAAGCACAGATCATCCATGTGATTTTGCTTTCTTAAAAAAAACAAGACTTGGTTCAGACCCCAAGACATTAAATAGACATGATTTTTTTCCCTTTTCTTAGAATTTGAATTGTTTTGGATAGACTGTTCCTAGCACAGTAACTAGAAAAGTGGCTCAAAACTAAGAAGTACCAGTTTAACAATACAAAAGCTAAATAAGATCTGTAGACCAAAGTCAGTACTAGGTTCAGCATCTAGAAGCAGAATAGTCAGCATTCAGGTGCCTGTACTGAGACCCTTTACTAAGAAGGGGGACAGCTGCTAGCTGAGAAACTGCAATTGTCAGGTGTATTTTCCAGAAGAGAAGACATGACACTATGGAGTAAAAGCAAACAAATTTGGGGAGGGAAGTGAGAGAGAAGGGGCTGTCTGCCTAACAGCCAAAGCAAAGTTCTTCCTGTCAGAAGGGTGAACCTCCCAGCAGAGACCATGGACAGAGCTGTACCAATATGCTGCAGGTACTGCTCAGCAGGTTAGCATCCAGCCTTTGGTGCACAGCAAATGGCAAGCACTGCTCTTCCTCCTTCACACCCCCACTGGGATAAGCTGATGAGTAACATGACTTGATCTACTCCAGTAAACCAAGCCAAAGTACAAACGATTAAAAATCCCAAAAGGAAAACAAAAAATAGAACCAGAGGGAAATCCACACATTCTTAAGCAACAGAAAGAAAAAATTTAAATAATTCAACCTGGCCAGCACAGTTGACAAAGTACTCGCATTGAATCCGCCCTCTGTCAGTCTCGACCCCGGTTACATGACCCTTCTGGATTGTGACATGACTGACAGTTGTCCTCTCGTGAACCTGGACACCTGGAGAGGGCATCAGAAAGTCAGTATGCCATGAGCCTTCTTTCTAATATGTCAGACTGTTAGCTTTAAACCCTTATGCTCCACCAAAATGCTTATTTTCTCTTGGAGACAAAATTTCTATTCCTAACCCAGAAATTGTTAAGCAAAACCCTATTATTTGTAAAATATCACACATACAATTTGTACAGGCTGAGACTATGAAGAGCTACAGGTTTTTTTCCCATGTGACAATCTGGGTGATAAATAGACCCCCAGCATCAACAACATGGGAAAAAAAGTCTCAGCTATGGACTTCTTTCCATCACAATTCCTTTATGCAACAAATCTGTAGTTTCAGATGGCATGACTGGTTCTCCTATGGGAAGTAATTTTGTGGAAAAAAAATCAATAAGCAGTATGCAAAAACAAGGTGGGCTAAAAGAAACTATGAGGGATATCTTCTTAAGCAGCCTCTTCCAATCTGATGGACTTTCATCCTTAATGACCTTTACTCCTTGTTATCATATTTAACCTTTCCCCCTACTTTCAAACCACTCCAAATTTGCCAAAGTGCTGGGCAAACAGCATTTATTACTACACTTCCAAACTCATTCCCAAAGCATATTAATTAATTATANATATATAATTATATAATATATATACATATAATTATTAATTAATTATAATTATAATGCTCAATTAAATACTGCCCAAGACTCAGCCACCCCTTTTAATTTGTAGGTAATTAACCATTTTTATGTGTAATTATGAGTCAATTCTAGGAAAAAAAGTGTGTGCTTCTTCAGAGAAATACATAACCACTAAGGACATAAAACACATGCTTGATCTATCCCAGGAAACCTGTAAAGATTTGGCATGTAAAAAAAATCAGCCTGTTTTTTCAGAAATAAACAGTTTTAAAGAATCTGAACTTCACAGAAATAACAGAATTTTGGTCTTCAGTGCTCAGTTAAGAGTATCAAAAGAGATGCAGAAAATAGCTATCATGCAGGAGAGCGCTCTGTAGATAAAAAAAGCTCCTACCATTCCGTGAGGCAGCGGTTGCCAGAGCCAGACTCACATTGGCAGATGACACAAGTGCATCTTCTGGCACATACATGGCCCCCACAAGGTCATGGATGTTGATCAGTGGGTGGAGCTGTAACACTCTCTTTGGGCTGATAATTTCACATGGTATTCCCATTACACTGCCACAGAACATAAGAAACATGATGTCATTTGTCTTGCAGGAGAGCTGGTGCACACTGAAGCTGAGTTGTATTTCCTGCTCATACGTACTTCAGTGATGAAGCAATGCGCTTCAGAGAGATCAGTCGGTCCTGAGTCTGAGCCAGTGAAATAGAGCCTGTCTTCATGTACCCTATGACAATGACCAAAGTCAAGTCAGATTTGGACAGGATCTTGAACTCCTTTCCATCTCAGACTCATTGCTCTAATACAATTGCAGACTTGTTGCTTCCACTACTCAGGAACCTGGAAATCCCACATCCTCAAATAACTTTAAACATTTACGAGCTAGTAATTAAAAAGTGCATGAGAGAACTTTTCAAAAAAGCAATTTAATTTTTAATTGTGTTCTCTTTCTACTTCATATACTCCTGTTTATAAACCCCCCCTGAATTTCATACATGGTAGCTATTAAAAGAGAGAGAAGTTACTGGCCAAAAAGCGATCTAATGACTACTCAGAAGAATAAAACTTAACAACTAAAAGCAGGTATTATGTCACTCCAACATTGTACTAAATTAGTATCCATCTTAATTGCAGGCATAGTTATTAACCTCAATTATTGAGTCTATACATCACAAGTTCTTTTCAGAAGAAAACTTTCAGTGACCAAGTTCTTCCTATCAGGTACATGCCCAAACATTTTGGAGGGAGAGGGAGAATTTCAACATAATCTTTTTTTGTTATTTCCAGGACTAGACTGCAGTGAGAGACACAGCTTTGCCTATGTTTCAGTGCTCCTGTTAACCACCTTTTCTTTTTGAGAAGTGAATCAGTGCACAGAACAGGCCAACATTTCCATGGTCCTTGTGAAAATTCCTGTGCCTGCTCACGTTACAGACAACAAGCAAACTGTCAAAATTTGCAGGTAGTCTGCCTTCAGTTTGCCCATCTGATATTCTTTCTTCTCCCCATTCTGATTACACTAGTGACATCTCTTTGCATCTGATTAGGTCCATATGTATTGTTTTTGAACAGGACTTTCAAGCCTTAAGACACTGTAAAACCAGTCATATTTCAGTATCAGTTTTTTTTTTAGTTTCCCAAAGATTACTCCATGATGACACTTGCAGTACCTGTTTGCACTCCTGTCTCCTGTTCCAGCTGCTGGTAGAGCTTGTTTGAATAGTGTGCCATCTTCAGCTCTATGGACAGGGGCCTGGCTGTGCTCACAATGCCAGCACAGAAGCGAGTGGTGCCAGCAGCCAACCTGCAGGAGAAGGTGCAGAGAAGGGCCTCATACAGCTGCCAGGTACACATGCCACACGAGGCTGCTCCAGCAGCTCCACTAGCAGCACAAACCACACAGCAACTTCTCCTCCAAACACATCAGAGCAACACTTTAAGTTGGACAATGCTGGGATAACACAACCTCTAGAATGATTTTCCTTTCGCTCACTTTTGAAAACACATTACATCCTATGACAATTTCTCTTTAACAAGTCCTAAACATTGACATTTTTTCAAAGAAAGCATTTTTTGTAAAAGAACCCCTTACACTTAAATTGAGCTGCCCGATTCTTTCCTTCTCCAAAGCAGGATTTCTGTCAAATCAAAATTAACCTGGTTTTGAGTCTTGCGTCTTTGAAGATTACAGTATAAGCAAGTCGCTCTCACTGTAATAACAGCCATAGACAGGCACATGTTTTTTGTCTCTTCTAAAACTGTCCCTAGACCACTGAGCTATTTGGTGAGGGGTCACTCTAGAGACAGAAACCTACACAACTCCATGTAACATGGACATGGGAAGACAAGGCAATTAGATTTAAGCATCTCTCTTGCAGCCTGCTTCCACAATAATTTCAAGTTACCTTTGCTGCTGCTAAAGCCATCCTACATCTTTCCATTTGACACAACTGCTTTCAGCCTAGCATGTCTATATTCTCTCAGTAATTCAACCTAAGACGCAGTTGGGCAAGGAATATTTACTACACCTCTATTCAACAACCTAAACAACCTAAAGAGCCGAAGCACAGTCTTGCTGTGCTGTGTTCCTCATAGATTTCTTCTACTGCAATACTTCTCTTTGTCCTTGAGCATGCACAGACTGAGCCTGCACAGTATCTTAATTCACTGCAGATCTTTAGTGGGCTGTTCATACCCTGCTTCAAGCTAGGAAAAATGATGTTCCCTTGCAAACACAGCCCAGCACCCCACTTTGCTTAGAAGGACCCCACTCACTCTCAGATGAGAATACCCAATTTCTTTTCTTTGCAGCTAGAAAGAACCTGCTGCTTCCCAGCCACACAAACTCCAGGAACCACAGCTAATTATTCCTGAAGGCAGTATCAGGTGGGAAGCTCTAAAGCAGATGATAAATATACAATCCAGCACTTATTTAGGGCATTAGAAGCTGCTAGAATAACCACCTCTTCAAACCCTAAATTCTCAGTGGTGTCTCATGCCCAGGATCTCCAAACTGCTTAATGAAAATACCATGAATGCCCCTCAGAAACGGACATATAAAACAAAAGGAAAAACGTTAGCATGCACAGCTTTCAACAGGAGCTATGTGCTCTGCTACAGAGAGCTAACCCAACTCACCGAGGGCATTTCTGCTCAGCCAAACTGTAACAGTCCTGGCTATTTTACAGAGAGGCACTAAATCCTCCAACAAACTGGATAATCTGAGCACTTAACCAGCTTACAGGGTGATGTTTTAGTGATGCCCGCTTATAACCTCTTGCAATATCTAGAGCATTGCTGGCTGTGTAATGCTTTAGACACACATGGCATCCTGCTCTGAGAGGTCAACAGGGGCTGTAGTAGTAACATGTATTTTTAGTTCTCTTAAAATGGTCCATTATATTTGCCAGCTGCATTGTTTTACATGATCACCTGTGATGACAGCACAGCAGCTAGATGTCCCCCAAAGGAACTGTGGTGCATGGAAAACCCACACAAGAGTAGAGTTCTCCTGATAGGAACTGCAGTGCATGTAGGATACATACTGGAGCCCAGTACTGATCACACCCCACTGGGTCACCTCCTTGTTTCTCAGGGCACTGTGGGGAGGTAGAAGACCCTGGAGTGCAGGAGTGAAGCTGAGGGAAAAAAAAGGTGGTGTTTTAATGTTTGGTTTTTGTTTCTCACTATCTGAATCTATTTTAACTGTCGTGAAATAAAGTAATTATTTTAAATTAATTCTCCCTAGGATAAGTCTGCTTTGCCCATGGCAGTACCATCTCCATATCTTTATCCTGATCCACAAGTTTTCTCAGCTTACTTTCTCTCTATCTTGCAGAGGGAAATGGCATGGCTGTGTGGGAGTCTGGCCCTCAGCCACAGCTACCCCACCACAATCACACAAGGGATACTCTTCACCTTTGCAGAGCAGCCCTGTGCTTGGGAAGGGACAGTAAGTGTTGTAATTAATGCTCAGTACAACCTCATTTCATCCAGGGAAAACGCTGTTTCCAGGTCTTCACTTTAGTTCAGAAGAGATAGAAATAACACATTCCAGCAGATATTGCTCTGCACAGAAGTCTTGTTTTGTTGGGTTTTTAACCAGAAATCCTTACCTGCCCTGCTCAAGTAAGACTATATCCTTCCAACCCATCTTGGAAAGGTGATAGGCCACAGAGGTGCCCATGATTCCACCACCACAGATGACAACCTGTGCCTGTGCTGGCAGGGCAATCAGATGAGGTTCTGCTGTAGTTGAGGTACTTCGCTGGGAGCTGGTCATTCGCCTCCATTTTGGGTGAGCTGCCCGCCACTGAATATCGGACAGCAATCGGAGAAACATTCCGGCAGCTCTTTGTCACTTCTCCTAAAGCACCACCTAGATATGTTCAGACGTTATCTCAGTACCACTCCTTCTAGGAAGGAAAAGATGAGACTCACATTACCACTTATCTTATTACACACAAGGCTGGCAGCAGGAAACATCACATGGTGTGTTGGGTATAAGTGGACATGAGAAAGCTGATGAGCAAACAAGCAGGAGGGCAGTTGCTCCTGAAACAACAATCTTGCCGTTAAGATTTAAACTTTGATCATGAAATAGGAACAGAGCATTACACCTTTGGTTTTGACACAGTGCAACTTGACAATGAGCAAAGAACCAGACGAGAGATGGAAAAGCTCTCACACCAATGACAAGGAGAGCTGAAATAGCCCAGAACATGCTCTGGAATGTTTTCTAAAGCCAGAAGTTAATAGGGCACAAATAAGCTTCGTTATTAACGCTGCGAGGCCTTTACCTGAAGAAGGAAACGAAGTCTGTGGTCAGAGTAACTGGCACAGGGCACTGGAGAGGCCCCTCCGGGAACAGCTTTACCACAAGCTTTTATCCCAAGGCCTGGCTGCAGCAGCTCTACCAGCAGCAGCACCGGAGGTTCCCTCACCCGCACACTCCGGCCCGTACCGGGAGCCTGACGGACCGGGTTGTCAGAGAGCCCCGGGGCAGGGGGCCCCCGCCTCAGCCTGCTCGCCCCCGCCGGCGCCCCCGCCCCCGCGCTGCGAGGCGGCCGGGAGGGGAATGAGGGCCCGGAGCGGTGCCGGCGGNGCCGCGCCGGCTCACCTGGGCCAGGGGGAGGCCGGCCTGACCTTCCGCGCTTTACGGCCGCGGCGCGACAGCCACTCCTGCGCGTGCGTCATCCGCCCCCGCCCAGCTTTGGGCGTGACCAAGCGAGGCCCCGCCCATTAATCACCGCCCCTTCCCCCCGCGCGTCCCCTCAGAAATAAACCACCACAAGTACAAACCTGCAGACTCTTTTTATTAAATTCTCCCATTTCATCTGTACAGAAAAAAAAATGCACATTATTATGTTCATAATTTCAGTAACATCTCAAAATTACACAGCATGGACATGTAAAAAAAAAAAAACAAACCAAAAAAAAAAACCAAACCAAAAAACAACTGAAACAAGGAGCGGCCAGGATTTATACACAGAAAGGGGAAACAATTTACAAAAAAAAAAAAAAAGTCTCGTTAATGTCACATTTAAAAATAATTATAATAAAAAAGAGAGACTACGTTCAAACAGCATCTGCTGTACAACAGGAATCCGCTGGGTCTGCTTTGTACACTGAGGGGTGCCGGGGAGCCCCTTTCCCCCCGCACCCGGCTGTGCCCAGTTACACACACGTTACTCCCAGCTCCCGATCTTCCGCTTCTACAGCCACACCTTTCCCTTTTCTCCTAGTTCAGTATTTCCCAAGGTTAGAGCTAGGCGAGCACTTCTATCTAACTCAGTCAACACGGGGGCAGCAGGGCTGGGATCTCAGGGTGCAGCGATTCACCCTGGCAGGGATCTTTGTGTTTGATTAGCTATGGAATCAAATTCGGGTGTTGTGCAAGGAGAAAATCCTGCCTCTGGCTACTGAAGAGCAACATTGTTACTCCAGGCAGCCTTCAGGAACTCAACGGAGCGGATGCGGAATTCCACCAGCACGGGACAAAGCGCAGTGCCAGCTGAATTCTCTCTGGCACACGTGTGATTTGGGTGCCCTCTAACCACGAGTCACCGGTGGAAGCAAAATGGCAGGTTTGTCCCCATCAGGGACACCGCGCAAAGATCAGTACCTGGGTGCTGCCTGGAGGATGTGAACCCCAGAATGAGGAACATGCTCTTACACAAACCCTCACTGCGTTTAAGTCCACAGAGCTGTACTTTAAACAGGGTCAGGAAGTGCCACATGAAACATTCTGGTTTCATACCACACTCGTGCACGCATACATACCTCAAAACTACCTTTTTTATTTTTCCAAACAAAACTGATTAAGTAAAAAAACCCTACAATCTTCTTTCACTAAGTAATAACGTTGTGTTTTAACAGAAATCGCCATCCAACTTGAACACAACTCCTCTACAACATTATGGGATTCCAGTGATCCCTCTAGCTTGTCATATTTCTTCCCTCTGTACCTACCTGCAGTTAGTTTCTGTACTTGAGACAGTCACAACCATTATTTTCCATACAATGCACTTACTGTGGATTCTTTCACAGCAACACACTGATTATACCACAGTGTCAGATTCTGGAGGAAATGCTAACATTTTGCTACAGAATTATTCAACCTTCACTAGGGTCTTTCCAGCCCTTCGCAGTGACACAGACACACGGATACTCAACCCAATCTGCTGGGCAGTATGTCAGGTGACAGGAATTTTGTTCCCACCCAGTCGAATTACTCCAGCAGCCTAATGACAAAAGTGAGGCAGGAGAATCCCAAGCTGAAACTCTCAAAAGGACTTGATTAGACTCACTAGGTAAACAATAAATAAGCTTATTATTGCAAATGAGAATGAACTGTAACAGGCTAGCAGGAGAGGAGTATAGAGGTGCACATCATGAAGAGTTCCTGACGTGCACACACATGCCTAACTTGTTAACCCTCACAGCAGCAGCAGGAAGCAAATGGAGAGCTGCATGCCTTGTCAGATCCCAAACATCCAGCTCTTCCCTCTGCACCAGCATCATCAAGTCTAGAATAAGGTCTCCAAAAGAAGGTTTTGTGACGATCAGGAGTAAAGAAACCTAAACCCAAGCAACAACCATTTCTTAAACTGCATTCAGTGGAAGGCAGACTTCTCCAGTGAGAAGTAAGGGTCACAAAGAGGAAAGACTACCACAGGCTCTTCCACACTAACCCATTTCTGGCTGACTGCAGCTACTGCTAACACTCCCTGTTAAAACAGAGAAGTTAAAAAGGCTTTCTCGAATTCAAGGCAACAGCAGAGTTTCTTACAACCATTTCTCACACCTTCCTACAAGGGTAGTGAGACACTGGCACAGGTTGCTCAGAGAGGTTGTGGACTCCCCATGCCTGATGTGTTCAAGACCAGACTGGATGGGACTTCTGAGTACCCTGGTCTAGTGTGGAGGGTGTCCCTGCCCAAGGTAGGGGTTGGAATGAGATGAGTTTTAAGGTCCACTGCAACTCAAAACTGTTCTATGACACTATGATTCTTTCTTTCCCTGCAGTGGAAAATGGTTACCTGCAGGCAAGATGATGTGTTGGCAACAGCACAACCACGTTATTTTTGGAAGAATACTTCTATGGCTTTCTGTGCTTGCAAAACCTCTAGATTTTTAGGTATGCATGAAAAGGAGGAGAATGTTTCAAGACTGTGACTGGTAGATTTTTAGTCGAGAAAGAAGCAGATTTGGTCATCACCAGTTGTAGGAGACTCCTTTTTAAAATATGAAACGATAACGTGCTCAAGATAAAATGGTCTGGACCCCTTGCCAGCCTTTAAAAGGTGTGTCTGTGTCTACTGTGACAGAAAGTTTATTTCGTATATGCTACTTTTTCTACCAAAGGCCTCAGGCCACACCTCTAACACCATCACAGCGCACTCAGACAAACTGTGAGCCTGACAGGCAAAAACACCACCAGCCACAGACTAACATCACCATAGAGCACAGACTCCTAATGCCATGATCCAGACACCCTTACCATAACCTTCTCCAAATTAAAAAGGAAAAAACCAGAAAGCCTTATATCTGAAAGTAAAGAAAGTCACCTTCAGAGCTGAACAAGGTTTACATTCAGAACTATGGCTACAAACCTACAATTTTCACTGCAATGTCTTTTGGAATTTAGTGGAAGATGCTATTTCTAGACAATAAACCATCTAATTAGGCCTTTCAAACTAATCAGGTTACAAAATGCCTTCTCAAAAAGTCACAACAGTTTAAAAAAAGCCCTCCAATGGCAATTAATTATGCCAGATAAACATTTTGGAGAAGCAGGACTTGTGCCAGCAAGCAAGGCTGCACCAAGATCCCAATTCCCTTGCTGGCAGCTCTGTGAGCACAGCCATCTTGACAGCAGCCATTTCAACACTCACTTAAGTGATACAATACACTCTTCTAATTGCCAAGCTAATATTTGTGGAGTTACACACCTGTGCTACCTCAAGAGACCCGATTAACTGTTTCTCTTCTGCTCCACTTCATGCTGACAGACGGCCAGGCAAGCACCCTTAGCACCAAGGAGGAGGGGCAAGAGAAGGAATTCAGGCTTAAATTCAGTTCTACCTCACCACTTTAAATGCAATCCTACCATACACTAACCTCCACTGAAACTTCATCACTCAGGCTTTCACTGCTGCTTGCTTGTGTTCATAGTACTTTACTACAAAACCAGAAGTGTTTGTGAGACTCACTAGCACAGCAGGTCTAAATCTATATTAGTTTGCCACAGTCCTCAAAACAGGATGAAGGTATGTTTGCAAAAAGCTCCAGCAAAAAGTCATAGCAAAAGCTCACAGTATTTTGTATATGCCATTCTGTGTATACAGCATCATCAGAATCAGCTGGTCCGCACTCCAGAGTGTCTCAAAACCACCTCCACTGTTTTTCTAGAGAACAATGGGGAGAACTGGAAATGCCAGGTCTCACCTAGCAGTGTGCTAAGTGGGAAAATAAAGTTATGGTTCAAGCATCAGCCTAAGCTGGACAGTTTCAGGCACATGGTTTTTATCACAGCACACACAGGTGAGCACATCTAAAAGGTGAATAAAACATATCCTCCTGTACACATTGACTTTCATGCAGCCTCTTCTAGATTTCAACACCACACTCCATGTTTCAGTCAAATCACCTGTCTTCTGAGCTCCACACCTCTTTGTACTTGAGGAACACAGATGATGGTAAGAAGAGAACACAACTACTGGTGCAGATTTTCCAAAACACCTTCTTTGGGCTCTTAGGTGCAAGTATCAGGTTCTGAAAGTATAACTATACACAGGACAAATGCACATGTTGATGGTAACTATGCAAAAGCTAAAAGCTACTTCCCTTAAAGATCCAGATGTTTCTGCCTTTCATACCACACTATCATTCTTCCATCCACTTCTGCTTGGCATTCTGGACTAGCACCTGTGAGCTACATATCAGGAAAATGCCAGGTGTTATCACCATCAGTTGTAGTTGTGGAAATGAAAACTACTCTTTAGTGCTACCATGCAAACCATTAAGACCCAGAGTGTGGTTACAAACCACAAATAACTGTTATACAGAGAGAGAGGATGTTGAGTGTTCCAGTGCTTTCTGCATCACTGACAGACCACTGCACTGCCAGTGTGTCAATACCATCTACACACAGTCAATTCGGGAGGGTAACAGCTTAGCAGCAGCGAGGTAAAATAAAAGGAGTGTTAGAATTTTACTGCATCATCACTAATAAAAAAGTTGACCGAGTAACTGCTCAGAGCACTTCCTGCCCGCTGACACTGTTCACTACTGACAGGCTCTACACATCTTGTGTCTACATCATGTCTTTAATCTACTGAAATACAAGTTGTACAGCTCACATGAGTATTCAATCCTGGTCAGTATTTTATTCTATCTTGCGAGCAGCAGAGGAAGAAAGGGAGGACATCTTTTCAGCCAAAAAAATCCACAGTCACATAAGCAGGATATTCACTAGGAGATGACACCAGTGATTGGTGTCCTTGGGTTGTCCAAGACTATGCTCTGAAGATGCTTTACACAGACGAGCAAGATGTCCAAAACAAGGCCAACTGTGGTGTAAGATGCAATTTACCCTTTAATTTCCTGCCTCAATTCACCCAGCCACAGAGGATGACTAGATTTCAGTATGAACCACTACCTAAATCATATAGTTGGTATGCAGAATATGTCTGTCTTTAAAAATTTACTTAAAAACTTCTTGAGCTGCAGGTCATATCAGTCTGATTTGGAGAGTGAAGGCAGTTCCAACAGTACAACAGAGACTTGTCTACAGGCAGGTAAACGAGAGTCTGCTAACAAAGGGATAACAAAAGCTGCTGGCTGGGCCGCCAATGTTGCACACAAACTTTCATAGGATGAAGATGCCATGGATGAGGTCCAGGATGGGAAAACCGAGCCAACACCTGCTGCTTTTCTAATTTTTTTCTAATTTTTTCTTTTTTTCTTTTTTTTTTTTTTTTAATTCTCCTCTCACAAGAGGGAGTGGGTAGACTATACAGAGGAGGGCTGTACAAAACTGGGCACTGGGCAGGCATTTCTTCAGCAGGCAATCCAGGCTCTACCTGTCCTTGAGCTCTCTTGTCACCCGCTTGGTGATGCGTCCACACATCAGGCCGATGAGGAAGAGTACACAGATGCCAACTGTGATCACAGACAGGATGTAATTCTTGGATGGAGAGGTCATAACTTGCATGGCAAGGTCAGAAAAGCCTTCTGCTGGGGCAACCTGGAGGTGAAAAGGGAATAAATGAGCCAAGCTGTGCTTTCCATGCAATCCTCAGCCGTGACATTTACCAGCTTTAGTGACAGGTACTGCTATTGCCTCCTGTCGTTGTTAGACTTGGCCTGAACCAGGAAAAAGCAGGCCTGCAATGATTCACCTGAAGGAACTGCTGTTCAGGAGGCATCTTTATAACAGGAAGTTTTCCTGCCCCTATTTCATTGCCCCACACCCTCTCTGCAGGAGACTAAGCCCTGTGTGCACAAAAGATAGTTTAATTCTGCACTGTTAGGGACGCATCCTAGACATAGAGATAATAAGATATAAGTTCCAAAAAGACAACCTGATTTCAGTTTTTCTGGACCAAACTCAAAATACTAAACTTCATTCATAAACAAGAATTTAATTACAGTTGAAGTTTTTCATAAATACCTTGTAACAGAGAGATCTAAGGCATAAAAAATGGAAATTGTTACATATTCACCTTTGCAGCATAGCTCCACATTTCAATACGATCATTAAGGCGTTTCTTGCATTCAGGCTGCAACCTCACACGTTTATCTTCCAGAGCTTCCATTAAGCATGACATTTCTGTAATGTGCAGAAGACGGTGTTACAAACTAGAAACAGTGGGTTCGATAACATGGTGCAGAGAGGGTCTCTTCCATTCTCATGAAGGCTGATGGTTACAAGGCTTTCTAAACAGACTTGGCAGACTACGCCTGAGGCTAGCAATTTCACCAAGATTCATGATCAGTATTGCATTTGGAGATGCAAGGAATTTTGACTTCCAAAAAGAAACTACAGTATGTATCCAATATATAATTCATGTGGTTTACAAGAGATTTTATGAAGTCTTGTAAATCTACACCTTCAACGAGCTGTAGCCTTTCAAGAGAGCTAAGATCACATTCAGTTCAGAAAAAACAGTCTTATCTCCTTAGGCTTGTTAGGAGTTTCTTTTGAACAATAATGTATTTTGAAAGGTTTAACTTCCTGACTTTTCACACAGTCCTGTGAAAAGGAAATGGGATCACAGTGTTCTGGTGCCAACAGAGGAGCTTGGCCAACTAACTCATAAGCTCATTTAAATGCTCATAGAAGACACAGACATAAAATTTTTTATTTTTTACTCATGCTACCACACTTGACTAATCCTAATTAGATGCTTTCTGCTTTGCAGTGAAGTTATTTAGCTTGTGGCAAGCAGGCCACAGACTTAGCTAAATCAACTACAGACTTTTAACGCACAACTGTCAATTCAATCACTTGCAGGCAGAGCCC
This sequence comes from Buphagus erythrorhynchus, assembly GCA_013400855.1. Classification (NCBI taxonomy): domain Eukaryota; kingdom Metazoa; phylum Chordata; class Aves; order Passeriformes; family Sturnidae; genus Buphagus; species Buphagus erythrorhynchus. The sequence goes on along the minus strand of VZTT01042225.1, from coordinate 38,094 downwards.
TCTCTAAGCTACAGACTCGGACACAAAGAAAGACTTCTTGACACTCATTCATCTACCATTTCTGTTGCTGTTCCATCCTGTTACCTACAAATGACTGGTGGAAATATCTTGTACATAAGATTATGCTGGTAAGAAATGTAGGTTAAGTATCTCAAGACTGAGAGGTTACACAAGTACAGCACGAGCACTTACGGCGTCCTCTCCCTGGCGGAATGGCAGCACAGTGGTGTTTGATGTCCAGGGCACACGCCGTGTGGAGCACTGGGTCAACAAATATATCTGCTTTGCTTTCCTTAAGCATGTTGAGCACTTCCTGCAGAGGAGGAAATTACAAGTACATCTCAGAAAAAGGAGACTGAACAAAACTCATGCTGATCAATGTCTCTGGAAGGTGTATCATCTTTTCAAATCCAGGATCGTGAGAAAATCCACCACTGTCCTTGGATAAGGACATAATATGAATGCTTGTTTAGGATTAATTAAGTGTCCTGGTTTGTAACGTTCCTTAAAATACTCATATTAATCTAAAAGGCAATGTCAGTATGTCAGGACTACTTCAGTTAGAACTGAAATCTGGTGCCATAGCCATGGCACAATTCATATGGCCTCCAGCACACAGCCTCAGCTTAGGAAAGCCTGCAATGGAGACAGCATCAAGAAACAGTTAGTAACAAGAACCTTCAGCAACCATAATCAAGAAAGGATTCAAGTCTGGAATTGCAAAGGAGGAACTTTCAACACAATTTTCACTGGCAAATTGAAATTGAATTGATTCACTGCAGGCCAGAACTGAGATGTATAGGGAAATTTCAGCACTCTGGCCTGATACTAGCTAGAACATTACCTAGGCTGTGATCTGGAAAAAACACAAGACTTCTGCAGGGATGGGAGCTTTTTAAAGCACATCCAATTTATTTTCTTTACCTTCTTGCACATCTCAGTTTTTATTTTCAGAAGATTGACTTTCAGACATTCTTCCACCTGCCCAGTCTGCTCCTGAGCTGCTGCTTCTTCTGCACATAAGCTGGAAATCTATTTTGAAAGAGGTATTTTAACATAAGTAGTTCACAACAATCATTCTGCCTTTTAGCACATTTATATCTCAATATGTTAGTTCATCACAGGGTGCAGCTAAAGAATACATGATGAGATTCCTTTCCCCCCAAAACCCCCAAAGCCAAATGCAGCCTGGCTCATGCAACATGCATAACCCTTTGAAACCCAGCAGCAAGAAGTCAATATCGCTGTACTGAGGCGGAGGGCAGGGAATAAAACAGCATGGAAAGAACGTGAAAGTATGAAATAAGCAACACCTGAAGCATGACCAACTCTGTTACCAAAAGTGAAAACTCAAAAAGCCTGACTGTATTCCGGTTAAGGCTGACAAGACCAGAGAACTGACTTTTTTTTTTTGACAACAGGAAAGAAGGATTTTTCCATAGTCACAGGTACTGATGAGATCCCAGATGAAAAAAATTAACTTCGTATTAGCACTGCACAAGAAATTGCAATTCTTGTGCATTGGACAAAAGTCACAAGCAGAGAATTTGACTAGCTAGAAGCAGCTCAAAGAGATTTTTTTGTTTTACTTATTAAGAAAGCATGTTTTGAGAAACAAAAATCTGTTACACGAAGGGAGCTTTCATCCAGAAAATGGAGCAATGGAGTTACTGTCCTACCTCATCAGAACAGTGCATCTGAAGCTGGGGATCCAGCCGATAATCAAGGGCTGATTCCTGGATTATCACTCGAATTTGGTCCTCACAGTCTGGAGAGAGACGCTATTTGGAGGAGAAAGTCATTACCTCACTCAATGACCTTTGGAAATCAACCACCCTCTACATTAACCTGTATTCTATAATATTTCTAGAGGAACATAAAAACCTCCTTTATGTATAGCCTGCTACATACATTGAACACACCACAAGCCCAAGTCTGATTTGTTATTCAATGACTGTTGATCAGCACGATCTGCACCATTTCTCATTTGAAGGCACCAGTTCTACTCACCTGGTCTGCATATTTCAACTTCAGGCATGAGATGACTTGTCCTTCCAACTCTGTATCATCCTTGGCCCTATTCAGGATATTTTGGCAGAATTTTGGTATGTCTGCTTTGCATGCCTTCCTGAGCACGGGGTTTAAGCGGTAATCTAACCAGGAGAGATGACAGAACTTCATTAGAGCACACATCTCTTCAGATTACAGAGCATAACACTCCAAAAGAGATGGGATAGAAATTTCCTGGATGATATCATACCATCAAGGAACATAATTTTTGGGGAAAATAGTATTTTTTCATAACAGAATTTCAAATTGTGAGATAAGAGCTTCAGGACTAAGGAGGATTCAACACCATATGCTGACCCTCAAGAATTTGACTAAGGTCAGTGTGTACACAGAAAACTACAAAGGAGAATATAACAAAACTGATACTCTTCCAGTCATGCAGAACATCTCAGGCAAGCAAGTTCTGTTTTTATTTCAGAAGAAGATACCTGTGTTCTGTGTAATCTGGCGCTTGGTAATCATCTGCTTGCATTTAGGATCCATCACTTCACTGTTCTTGTTTTGTTTCAAACACTGCAACATGTTTTTTGAATCCGCCTCTGGACAAAACCGCTACAAAAAAATCCCCAAAACACAACAAGCTGCATCACTAAAAGCACTTGAAAAAACAAAATCCAAACCCAAAAAGCAGCTTCCAATTAATGAAAGGGAATAAGCATCTGCCCAACAGAGAGGTACACTGCCTAGCCCAAACATCTCAGTGCTACCCTACTCTCTCTGAATTAACTATGGGCATTAATGTCTCTGCTTATGGACTGAGCACTGAGCTGTACAGTACTAACTGGCCTTATCAAAAGCAAATTGCCTTTATTTCCTATTCTTGAGAAACAGCACGCTTGGAAAGAAATACCCACCAAATTAGGTCTCATAGTCAACTACTTTTGTTCCCATTTATTTTAGAAACTAAAAAACCAATAATTTAAGTCTATACACATAGTGCTGTTCTGTGTAAATGCTGCTTTGGACAAAGCAACAGTAAAGACTTCATTAGAACCACTCAGTGCAAATGAAGACCACATACAAGGAGAAAGCAGAGAGGAGCTCATTGACAGTAATTAGCCCATTCCCACCTTGAATCAGACAGTCAAAAGTGAACCAGCTTACCCAAAATTCAGACCAAGCTACTAATTTCTTTTGTTAGGAACTAATTCTGTGGGTGTAAGATAAGGCTTTTGCATCTTCAAATCCTCACTATTTTCATGAGATCACAGGTCTCTTTTTACAAGCATGTGTCTAAACTGGAGAGCAAGTAATTCTCAGGATGTTCTTCATCAGCCAAAATATGGAGTCAGGGCACTGCATACAGACCACACATACTAGTGTTCCAGAGCTTGGAATTCTGGCTACTGTGAAAGAGTGTCTTAGAGGAACATTCACTGCTGATTTCTACATGGTACCATTTCCAGCTTTCATTTCTAATTTTAAGTTATGCATGATTTTCCCTGCTTTATCAGTTTGATAAAAGTCTGTGTGCAGCAGTGAACTGAAGATTTTACTCTTCTCTGTAATCATAACTTCTTCACCCTTGCTAAAAGCCAATCCAAATCCAAACTGACTGGATGAGAACAGTTTAGAGCATTGGCACAGATTCCCTCCTCAATTCTGCTGGAGGTTGGGAAGATAAATTTATTAGTGCACAGGCTTTGATCAGGAAGTTGAAAGAGAAGAGCCCTGAAGAAACCTCAGTCTGATTAAGAGTTAAGAAACAGATTACTTTGCAAAAAATCAATCATACTTCTGAAAAAGCACAGCAATGTTGTAACAAGCCTTTATGGGAAGCTCAAAGCTGATAGAGCTCTTATATCCCAACCTCACCCTCTTAAATGAGCATACTACCATTACCTTGATCATCTGCTTGCAGACTCTCATGAGTGTGTAGTCCAATTCTGGGTCCATCATCTCTGTCTCCTGCAGTTTAAACACCTTCTGGTGGCACCGTGTACTCAATTGCTTCTTGATTTCTTTCAGGCATTCAATAATCTACAACACAATATTGCAGGCATAATGGACACACTGTTGATATGATTCTGTCATACACAGCCATGTGTTCCCCTAATGACCACCTTCATCTCATATGGGCAGTTAACTTCCCAATGCCTAGATTTTATCAAATTCATTACCAATGCTTATTTCCAGGACTTGCTTTAAGCTCATCTTTTCTCACAAAGATTTAATGAGATGAAGAGGGTCTCTTGGACTTATTCCAGAACCACAAATCTCATCCTGCAGACATTATGCCTAAGAAATCTTTAGCATCATTTGCAGTAACCAGCTGCTAATAGCTTTAAACCAGCATAAACTGAAGAATGAAGGGCTCACAGCATTGCATTCACCCAGTATTAATGCTTGTGTGCCCGTAGAAAAGAACGAAATTAACATTCCGAAGTGCTACCAAAATATTTGAGTGATATAAAACTGAAAATCTCAAGCTGCATTTACACGGGCAAAAGTGTTCTTCAAAAGTTTTCTGAAATGAAAGTACAAATTAAATTGTAAATTATTAATAAATTCCATTACCTGAGCATTGCCATAGGGCACGTTCTGGCAGTAATTCTTGATGTCACTTTTACAAGCCTCATACAGTTCTGGTTCAAGTCTGATATCCTCAGTCTGCAGATAAAATTACAATATGAGCCTTAAAGTGGGACTTGAGACTATTTCACTTTTTGAATCTCTTAACTGAAGACCTCTACTCAGAAAAAGTAAGCAACTCTCACAACAGACCCTTGAATATAAGGGTCTTAAGTGTGAGAAGTGGTGTTAGTAAGAAATCTACTTTGGAATTCCCAGCAGTAATCTGTCAGCTTTTTAGACTGAAGAAAGAGTTTAAATCAAATTATAGAGTTAGCAAGTTGTTTCCACTGCTTCTCCTAAAAGGGCATCACAACTGTCCAAGACAATTAAAATATTTCCACATGAAAGCTAAAGGACATATTAACAGCCACCCATTTAGTAGGTGATCTGGAGGATGTGAATGAAGTTTACTGGTTTTGGTGAGGCCCAACATCTGAATTCTTCCATACAAAGGCAAGAGTGCTGCTCTTCTGATATGGACCTACTTAAGGTGAAGCTTTGACACTTAAACAGTATCTACAGGACAAAGACTTTAAGAGTTTATTACTGCAAGCACTGCAGCAGGAAGTTGAGAGGCAGCTTTGCCTACCAGAACAAACACTACTCCTATTTATCCACTGAGCAACTTGGAGCAGCTGGAGTCGAGTTGCTTCATCTGTGCTTGTTTCCTCAGTCTGTAAAATGAAGCTTTTGTTCTCTCCTAGAGGATGTTAAGGGCATCAGAATGTGTAGCACGTTGCTGTCTAACACTAAACATAATCACTTCTAGCTGAAATTCCAATGACCATTTTGCTTGCCTTAGCCTTCATGAGACTATATTTAAGGCATTAAAGCAGACAATCAGTACTTTCACCATGAAGGGCAATTGAGCCTTGTGTTGTAAGAAAAGTGGAAAAAATAAATAAGACACATCTTACAAACAAGCTTCGTTTTTCTTCCCCAAAGGTGGGCAAACCAGGAAGCTTTAATTGAAGGACCTCACTAAAAGAGTGGGGAGGACAAGAGTTTCAGGCATGTTTACCATCTCTAGCTCCTCAACACGCAGCTGTTTGCGGCACTTTAGAGAGACCCTGTGCTCCTTGGCATCCTGCAAAGTATCATTGCGCACAGTTGTGCTCAGACAGATCACCACATCCACCCTGCAGAAAAGAAAACAACTTTTTATTCATACACCCTTCACTAAGACCAGCCAAGGTTGATACTGGATTACCACACCAGAGAAAGTGACTCCAATAATCCAAACACAGTATAAAGTTCTTGTGCATCAGTGCTTACTTCAGGGTACAGTTCTATGTAGAGTAACTGGATCACGATTAAAACCTAAATTGGAGTCTAGATCAGCAGACAGAAAGACATTCAAAATCCCACCAACCCCTCCACCCAGCAAGACTTCTGCTCTTAAATCAAGTCAGCACTTTAGAAAAGCTTTGGTTCACCTCAGAATTAGAGGACAGTGAATATCTACACAGTGTTGCAAGCAATTCTTTTACACTGTGGGAAGGGCATTTACCTCATAAAATGCAAATAGTCTTGCTATCCACAAACAGGACTGACCTTGTGTGTAATTTAGCCTTACACTATTGCAGTAGGACATTTAAAAAAATCCCCTAGACTGCAGTGAATAAACCAGATAAAACAAGTGGATATTTTCCCTTCCCAGATCAGCAACTA